>JANHFN010002174.1:115785-143442 GCA_032468175.1 Toxicocalamus goodenoughensis | reverse complement strand
TATTCTATTCTATTCTATTCTATTCTATTCTATTCTATTCTGTTCTGTTCTATTCTATTCTATTCTATTCTATTCTACTCTAATCTACTCTACTCTACTCTAATCTACTCTACTCTACTCTACTCTACTCTACTCTACTCTACTCTACTCTACTCTACTTTACTCTACTCCACTCCACTCCATTCCACTCCACTCCACACCACTCTACTCCACTACATTCTACTCTGCCACTGGCTTAAAGGAAAATATTTTTCTGCATAGAGTTTCTGCACTCATAGATACCATTCATTTCAATGGACAAAACAATTTTTAAAACTAAAATGTCAAAACAAGAAACAGCCACTCCATTGTCTTCTTTATTTACTTTCACTGAAGTGAAGGGGCATTTTTTTTCATTTTTTTTGTAAAAAGTGTGTGGGAATAGATCAAGGCATCAGACTGTAGATTTGTCAACATGACCTCTTTAAAGCTGCTTTATATTAAAATGAATTAAGTAGCACGTGGGCATTGTTTTAAAGAGCTCCTCTTGTGTATATTTAAAATGCAGACATTTCTAATCTATTGTATTTTTGGAACTCCAAGCCAAATTTCTTCTAACTGGAATGGTTTTATGTTTTGTAGCCATGATTTTCAATATAATTTATCATTCAGCATCAAAGCTAAATTATCATAAAACAGAATGTTCTGAACAGAACATTTAGAAATTTTGGCTATAAGACAATTGATTAGACCAGCCATATCCTGCCCTCCCTAAAAATCTCTAAAAGCAAAAGCTTTTAAAATTTGATTCTATATAAGAAAGTGAAATCTCTGAAATGGAAGCAAACCAATTCATTAAATTAAAGTGCAAGTATACTAGAGGATGCTCTAGCATTTCTACATGGTACCTAAATTGTTTGCTTTTATCTACTCTTTTTTTCTCATATCTAAATCACATTTTCTTTTCACCTTTCATTGGAATGGCATCTATAGTAAAGTGATTCACTAGTTCCATTCATAAATACAGCTAGGGTGGTTTATAACCCATGGCTATAAATGGTGGATTAAAAATAAAATAAAATGATAAACTGAAGCAATTGAACATAATTAAAATGATGGACTGTTATATAGAATTAAGCCAGGCAAAAGTTTTCACAAAAATAAAAAATCACCAATAATTATAAAACTGGACATGAGATGAGAAAGTAGATTCTCTCATTTGTAGCATTTTTATTGATTTGAATTGAGCAACTGGGAACTGAAAACTAAATGAAATACGTGTTGAAGGTGCTTCAGAAATAGGACACACTGATAACAATTCAGTGCTTCAGAACAGAAGCTCCCTTGAGATCCCTTTCCCACCTGACTATTTTAAAAAAAGCATGAGAACCTACCATGCTGAAAACTATCTTCCTTGTTTTTAGGAATACCCTGTTTCCATAAAAGCATTGTTGGATTCTTAAGAAATAGAAATGGTGGGTGGGTGAAGTTCTTGGCTTTGTTTTGAAGTATGATCAGTTAAATTTACCTGTTAAATTTACCTGAATGGTGTCTAGAGAAAAAGAGGCATAGTGGTACAACTTTTCAATCACAACTTTCTGGCAAATGAATATAAGTTGCAGCCAATTTTTGAAAATAAGTTTCTGCCATAAGGAAATATTCAGTTATCAGGCAAACCATTTAATGTCTGATATCAATCATCAGCTAGCTTGGAAAACATGAAGGGCTGAAAGGCAAGTTCAGTCCCACACAACACGTTTCACTTCAATGCAGAGCTACAGAACGATTTCTCACATTTTGTTTAACAGGTCAGCCAATGAAAGCAGGTTGTCCAACCTCCATCTATTCACTACAATTAGGCTCGAATGTTGGAATTTTAGCTAGTGAAGATTGTTGTAGTGGTAAACAAAATCCAAAAGTCAGTTATGGATTCAGCAATATTACTTTCCAGCCACCCCCTCAACTTGTAGGAGATATCTATATCGTGCAAAGTGATATGTGTTTTCAGGATGAAGACAGAGATGGCATTACATCAATGTATAAAATGCTGCATTCAAAAAAGTTTATTTATTTGGAGTTTGAGCCAAAAACTGAAAGCAGACGTTTACTAATCACTGTAACATTTATTCTCCTATAAATGAGGCTGGATGGAGGAATGGAGAGGAGAGGAGGGGAGGGGAGGGGAGGAGAAGGAAAGGGAATGGAAGGGAAGGGAAGGAAAGGTGTCAGCCTTCAGGAGTAAGGAGGAGACAAGGGCAGGGGAGGGAAGGAGAAGGAAGGACAAAGGGAAAGGGAAAGAGAAAGGGAAAGGAAAGGAAAGGAAAGGAAGTTTTCCAATAGGAGAATCAGAGTAAGTGAAAGGAATCAAGGGATCAGGATTTTCTGAGTGTTGTTTATAATTTCTCTAGCAAATTTCTACAAGTTTGCTTTGTAATAGCAAACTCAGCTATTGTATTTGACGCCTTCCTATATGCGGAGGCAGGAAAAGGTTGAAAGTCAAATGAAAAGGGCAATTATAACTGAACTCTAAGTGAAGATGACAGAGAATTGAAATTGTAAGGAACTGCCTTTGACAATGTGCTGCAGTAGAGACATCCATAAATGAGTTCATTTGGATTTTTTTTAAAATGGGAGTCATGGGTGATAAAAGTCAGGTTATTGAAAAAATTGTTATTTAATCTACAAATGGTCTGAGAATCTCTATGTATGTTATTAAGGGAGGGAGATTAGCTAATAATCTGACTGCAAATAAAAGCAACAAGAATTGTTAATTGAGAGGCAGGCTAGAATTGTTATATGAGAGGCAGAGTGGGAAAGAAATAGCAGGACATGGAAGAAGTGGGAAGTTCAGAATTGTAGGAGTGAGTAAACTAGACTGCACTATAATTATCTTGTTTAATGGATAAACAATTCACAGGAAAGAAACAATGCTAGAGGAGTCAGAAACTAATTAAAAATATGTGGAACTCAAAAATTACAGTCAAGCTGTTCTTGGGGGAATAGCTGGAAAAAGGACCAGAAGTGAAGAGGCAAAGTAAGGAAAGAAATAGGTACTGCATTAACTGAGTAAGTCTATTAATTGAGAATTCACAAATTCTAAAAAAATATGAATAATTTGTCCTGAATTATCCACAGTCACATATTAAAAGGAAAAGGGAGGAAAAATATGAAAGGAAGAGTAGTAAGACATAACCCCAGGACCTTCCTGAAGAATTTCCAAGAAGCATCATTTTGAAAGCTGAATTTTGAATTTATTACTGGATGTTGAATTGTAAAGACTTACTGGGAAGTCTTAATATGATACTTAGGCTACAAGTGATAACATAGATTGTCTTTTAGTTTAGATTGTATTTTACTTTGACTAATGTTAAAGTAGTGGCCCACAGGCCAGATGCATCATGCCAACTCCAGCTCCATGAAGGGAAAAACATCACAATACATCACGTGATGGCAATGTCACGCCACGGATTTGGCACTGGTGAGCTAGAAGCATTGTAAAAAGAATGGACAGTAACAGTTTATTCTTCTCTCATTAGAGTAACTTTCATATTCTGGATTCTCATTTATTTGCTCCTATTGTATGCACATTTTTGTGCTAAATGACTTGAGATCCATAATTTCAAAGTTATATTGAAATTAGATAAATTCTAATCTTGGCGTAGAGTCAAATTACTACTACTACTTCATCATTCACATTTTGTAGGGAAGAATTGTGAACTGCTAATTTATGTTGATTCTGCCTGTCATGCATAATCCGTAAAGTTGAACAGAGTTAAAGAGGTTTTAGTTAATCACAGAAATAAAATACTGTCTCAAGATTTTTAAATCATTGCTAGTTCCAGAGCTTTCTTTAATTACTTAAAGAACAATTCTGTGATTTTAAGAGACAGTAATTGAGAGACTAAGTAATCCAAAAATAATTTTCTCTAAGTCACCAGAAACAATAGCAGTACAATACAATAGAAGCACAGTATGCAATTCAAAGCAAGGAATTTGATTCTGGATTTCTTCTCCAAATTCACTAGTGTTCTCTATGGCACTCTTTGTTTAGTTTAGAATATTTAGACTCCATGGGGCATTATATGCACAGTAATTGTTAAGAATAAAACCTTCTGTGATGGAGTAGGGAACATGCACTGAAAGTAGAATGAAATTTCTATAGGAATAAAAAATAATTGCAATAAAAGTTTATTGATTTTGCATTACAAAACAAAGTTGATTATTCCATTTTTTACTCCTTCCCCATTATTTGGCAAATTCTAATGGGGTCCATGCATATATTACTAGGTAATTGTTGTGTTAGTTACATAAGTTATTTACTTGTTAAAATACAAATATCATCCTTCTGAATAATCTCTACTTGTAGGCAAAACACACAACTAGAAAAAAATTAAAGGAATTAAAAATATTCCTTCTTACATGATCTAAATATTACATTATGCATATTAGAACTTTAAATGTATACAATATGTTAAAAAGAATCCTTTAAATCTGAAGTGCTCCCCCCAATAAAGCAAAGAGTTTTGAAAAGTTCTATGGCTTCAAAAGACATAGAAGAAACTTTTAGTTTGTCTACATGCTTTTAAGCTGAATCAGCAACTGGAATGTCATTATGTTAGCGATAAATATTTTCAAACTCCTAACGATGAATTTGCCTCATAAGCTATAATTGGGTTGATTTAGGATATTTAAAAACAAATAGTCTTCTAAAAAAGAGCTGTCCTGCTTTGCTTGTTGTTACCTGATGCTTAAAGAATCCTATAAGTTGAATATGCTAACTTAAATATTTCTATTTTGGCAATGAGCAATGTAACTGAATAATAATGCTGAGGTGAGGGATGGAAGGGAAGGGTAACACAAATCACTGCTGCAAATGGATGCCATATTTTTCCATATTTGGCAGGCCATATTAAGTTTTTTAAATAACATCTAATTTCCTCCTTAAACAAGGTCATACATTATTAATTTAAAATAAGTTGCATATATAACATATATTGTTATCAGATGATTATTTTCCATATTTGAGAAAAAAGAAAGACATAAAATTGGTAACATTGAAGACAAGGAAACCAAACGTAGATATCTTTTTAGAATTTTTGGTCAATATTAGATTACTTTCTTTGCTATAAAATACATGCTCACCAAATGATTCTCAACCCAAATGATTCTCAACCCAAATGATTCTCAAGATTTAGCTGTAGCATTAAGACACTAGTAATTGCTCCAAAATAAGGGTATATATTGCATGCAATTAGGTAGCATCACATACAAAAATCTAATTTATGTCCAACATTCATGAAATAGCTAGAAAAAATTAGCTCTCTGTCTGTCTGTCTGTCTGTCTCTCTCTCTCTCTCTCTCTCTCTCTCTCTCTCACACACACACACACACACACAGACACACACAGAGAGAGAGACAGAGACAGAGAGACAGAGAGACAGAGAGCACTATCAGGTAAAATAATACCTTAAGTTGCCAAGACTTTTAGAGAGTGAATATCATACAATTACAATAAATAAATTTGTAGATTTGTGGGTTTTTTTGCTTCATATAAACTCACTAGAGAAAGGTCAGTACTATATTTTACAACTGCATTTCATATCAGCAACTTGTTATGGAACAATTTTTTCAAAAGCTCCAGTAAAATCTGCAATGGAACCTCTAATATCTTTGAAGCTAAGTGCCTCCTTATCATGAGTTGAAAGTCAAAGAATCCTTTTGATTCAGAAATGCTGAGCATTTCTTTTTTTCTTTTTTCTTTGACTCAGGCTGCTCATATATGCTTTACATTCAGTTGAATGAAGCAGTCAGTAAATTAATGTGATTAATAAAATATTAACAAATATTGGCACAAATTGGATGAAACCTAAGAATATTGATCAAGTGCAGACACCCTATTAGTCTGTAAATTGTGGCAACAAATTAAAACTCTTATTTAAGACTAAAAATTTTGAAAGACAATTCTGTACTTGATAATAAGCTTCTTCTCTTTCCAAGTTCTGTTTAAACAGCTGCAAAAATTGGTTGTCAATAGGTACAAAATAATAGTCTGTCTCAGTATTCCAGTTCACATAGAAACTTGTGTGTGTAGACAATCAATTTCTACTTACTAAGATAAGTTCTTTCCTGAAGTCATTGTAGGCAGTAGTGGGATTCAAATAATTTAACAGCCGGTTTGCCCAGGATCAGGTTGACTGTCATGGGAAGTCGTGATACAACCTGGGCAAACCAGTTGTTAAATTACCCCTTCCCTGCTATCAAAATAGATCCTGGGCACTGCGCTGTGCTACAATGGAAAAACAGGCAATGGAGCAGCTGGCACAAGGGAAGGAAGAGAAACAGGGAGAAGAAAGAGTGAAAGAGGCATTCTCCTTCTCTCGCACTGGCTGCTCCATTACCTGTTTCTCCATTGCAATGCAGCACAGCACCCAAAATCCACTTTGATAACTGGGGGGTAATTTAACAACTTGTTTTCCTGAACCAGTGCAAACGGACTGAATCCCACCACTGCTTGCAGGGTTTTGAAGGGGAAGAGTATTCTTATTACTCCTATCTTAAATTGTATGTAGCAACATATCACTAACATTTACCTCAAATGTAATATTAACAAAGAAACTTTCAAATAAAAACTTACAACCAAAGTTATAAATGATACCATATTCTAGGTTACTTGCACTTTGTCAAGAACATTTATCCTAAAATGAAAATGAAATATTTTGAATAAATAATTTTGAATAATAATTTGGAGCCAATTTGGATATTAGGACCATGTTTGTTGGTGACATGCTTGCCTGGAAGGAATATTTTATAAAATGATGTGTTATAAAGACTATAAATAATAAATAAAAGTGTCTTTTAATTGAGAAGTGCCTAAAACCAGCTGCTGGGGAAAAGTGCATAGAAGCAATGTGTGTACATTCAATTCAGACAAAATTAGCATTAAAAATGAAACCAGAAAATGAAAATGTGGAAAAAGAAAAGGGAGACGAGCAATTAGGTAGAAGCTGTTTAAAATTGTACCACTCTTATATTATTCCATGGATAATCACCTATAAAAAATTGTGAATGAGAAAAAAATACGTGTCCATGATAGAAAATATCAACACCCCCTCCTATCTTCACAGTGAAATAAACTAAAAAAAAAAAACCCACCAGGATAAATTCTAAACAAAAATCAAACCAAAACATTCTTAAGTATAAGACAATTAAGAAAAGCAAATGGTTCTTCTGTAAAGAAACAACACTTTGAGAAATGCTCTTGCATTTCAGCACTATCTCTTTACTTAGGAAACTTTTGTTAATCACAGAGTTACTCATTTACTACTTAGAATTAGTTATTATATTTACATTATGCTGGAGATGGTAGAACAAGCAGAAACAATGGGAAAAGATGGTCCCCCCACAATTCTGTCTTTGTCAGATCCTAGCTATCCAGTTCTGGATAACACATTTTAAGAAGAATTCAGAGAAAAAGACATTGTAGATTAAGAGGATGCCAAAAATTATAAAGAGAGGGAGTATGTTTGGGCCTGACAACTAATGACTGAAGAAGATTACAGTAGAAAACATGTCTCAGAAAAAAATTGTTTGCCTGAAAATATGTCTCAGAAAATATTGATGTCAATTTTCTTATTTTAGAATATAGGATACAAAGTAATGGATTTCACTCATAAGAATCCAATTTCTAACTGAATGGAAGAGTGGATTTAGGGAAGGGTAACTTTTGTAGTAGGATCCATAATTTAACAGTGAAAACAATTATCTTTCTCCCTCTCTCCCTCTCTCTTTCTCTACTTCTCCGTCTCTGTCTCTGTCTCCGTCTTTGTCTCTGTCTGTCTCTGTCTCTGTCTGTCTGTCTCTCTCTCTCTCTCTCTCTCTCTCTCACACACACACACACACACACCACATTGATATAGAGAGAGAATGTTAGTAATTTTTTGCAATCCTATTGGGTCATATTCTAGATTTTGAACATCTGAATATAGGCTTGAAGCTGAGGTTTTGCATCACTATGTGCTTTATTGAACAATTGGGTAATCTTTGTCCTTTCCTGTCCCTGATGAATGAGTTAAATGTCCTCCTTTAAAAAAAATAAAAATAAAATTAGCACCACATTAAGATATTTGTCTTTTGTCAAGCATTTTAAATTTTAAATGTTAATAGTATCATTTTAGTGCCTGTATTATATTAGAAGTGATAACTGAAATTGCAAATAATTTCAAACTCTACTAATGAAGACCAAAAAGTACAGTCAAAAAATCAGATGAGGTTTAAATATAAATAATATATAGATGAACTATAAAGAATACCAAATTAATAACAACAGGTTTAGGAATTTGTTTTCAAACTGATAATATTGAAGTGGTGGATAGCTTTTGCCTTTTAGGATCAACTATCACCAGCAATCAAAGAACTACAGACTAGCATTTGGTAGAAAAGCAATGAATGCTTTGGAAAAGATAGTCAGATACTAGGATGTGTTTATACCTACAAAGGTCAATGATTTTTCTGTGTCAACCTATGAAAGTGAAAGTTGTACTTTGAAGAAACAGTATAGAAAGAATATTGATGCATCTAAACTTTGGTGATGGAGAAAACACCTGTGAGTTCCATGAATACCTAAGAAAACCCAGAAACAAACAATCAAACTGGGAAAGGTGTAAGGCAGGGGTGTCAAACTGGTGGCCTGCTGGTCAGGTGAGTCACATGTGGGCCACACTTATGCTAGTTCTGCAAAGAGGAAAAACATTATGAAACATCGTGTGATAGCAACATGATCCCGCAATTTTGACACCCGTGGTGTAAGAAGAAAAAAGGATAACTATCTGTGCATGGACTAAATTATGTGGTAATGGATGCATCATAGTAAGGACCAGACTGGAAACTGATCATACTGAAGAAAATCTATTTATGTGATTAACACCAACTTATGTGATTGACACCAACTTCATGGTTCATAATTACACTAGAATAATATTCTCTTTTGAATTTTTTTTCTTATGTTCTTTGTTGATCTGATGTTTTTATTGATTTACTTTCTGTAGATTTGATAGTTTTAACACTGCAATTCCTATTTTGGGAATTTTAATGTTCAAATACATTATGTACCACGATGGCAAACAGAACACTAAAGTGAGGAAAAGAAGAAAAGGTAAGACAGAAAAAATTTCTAATGTATATAAATGTCCAATTTATTTCAGAGATAAAATGTGTTAGACATGTTTGTATAATATGACAATGCCATGACAATGACAATTAACATTTTGGAAAAGAGAAAAAGAAAGACTGGTCAAGACAATGGACTAACTGTAATACAAGAAAGCAATGTTTTGAATATATTTTCATATAATCGATAAAGAAAGGAATCCTTAATTGATTAATTATGAGGAAGAATAGGGAGAAAAAATATAGAGCAAAAAAATGAGATTCCAGAAATGTAGAGCAAGAAGGTAAATAAATGTAAATTGGGGTAGGCCTAAGAAAAGGAAGATCACATACACTTACAACCTTTCCATGTAATAAAATGTCTGTTTCTATTTTTTCCCCTATTATACTGATTTTCTTTTACTAGTCATGTTTAATAGTATGTTTTTGTTTTTAAACTGATCATCTTGCGATTTCAAAGTGAATAATGTTCCTGTGGATGCCTTTATTTTGTACTATGCTTCAGTAAAATATTAGTAGCAGTATTAGATAAAAGGCATGCATGCTTGGAATTAATGTTTCCTTATGGTGAGGAATATAAAGCCACAGCAACTCTAATCTGTGATTTGTAGGTTAAAGCAGGTTAGAAATAGAGAGTGCTGGGTGTGTTAATATTATACAATGTATTTATGATGAAAAGCAGTATGAAGGAAGTAGGTAGTATATTAAGGCTATCAATTTGCAATTTGTAAATTGTTCCTAGGAATACTGCATATAATATTTCACCATGCTTTGTATAATAAAAACAGGTTAGTGCCTTCCTTATTAATATATACCATAAACTTCTTAAAAAGTAATGAAAGTAATAAATGGAAATACAAAAGTAGCATTGAGTAGTAAATTATTTGCATCTACTTTGCCATACCAAATAACAGTTAGAGAATATATTTTTGTCTTAAATGAACAAATTAATGTAACTCTCATCTCAACATACCAATTTCTTGATAACAATGGTCCAGGCATTTCTGTGAAAGGAGATACATACTGGAATTTCTAAAAGCACTAGATTTATATCCATATCCAGAAGCTAAACATTAAACTATATCCTTAAGCCTGTAATTTATCTCTGGTCCATTGCATGTATGTATCATTTATCATTTACAAGTAGTTACTCTAAAATAGATAGGTGAAATATTTTGCTTATTATATTTTTTTCATCCATTAGCAATAACTCAAGATAAATGAGTCTATGAATCTCTTTCTCTCTCTCTCTATGTGTCTGTGTGTGTATGTGTGTGTGTACATATATATAAACTTTAACTGTATATATATAAACTTTAAGATATTGTTTTAAAAGTATTCATGAAATTTAATACATTTTTGTGTATACCAACTTATTTTTTTAAAATTTGCATTGCATTGATTTGGAGAATGTGGGGAAAATTGTTAATACCCCTTTAAACTAAGTGAGTTTTTTCTAAGAATCTTGCTGCAGATACTTTCTGCAATCTTTGGAAAAAATAGAGCTACTTTAAAAAGTTTAGGTAAATACTAATGGGTTACAAAATCTCAATCTTTACTCCTATCTGGTGATCAGTAGGATAAAAGAACAAAGTGTCAAAGTTTATGAGCCTACAACATAATCATTAAATAATTTTCATGTCTATCACTGTAAATAAGATCTCTTTCAGGTGTCCCCTTCAGGCATTCATTGATGTTTATTGTCAGGAAAAATAGGGAGTACTATGACTGACATTTTGAGCTCCTGAGCAAAAGGTGGAATTGATCAGTCAGATATGTGATTAGCAATATTAGCCCTCTGGTGGATTATGGAATCATTCAGATTATTAATCTCTTCAAGGTGTCTCCAAATGAACTGTTTAACAACTCTGAAAAAATAAATCTGGATTTATTTGCTCTTGCTTGTTTGAAATAATAGATTTCTTTTCTAAGTGTTTGGTCAATGACTAAAGACTCTTTAGGCAGTTTGGTTGAGCATATGAAGGCTTAAAAATGGGTAAAAATATGGAGTTTCACTCTTTTCAGACTTCAAAATCAAATACTGTCTAGTTCCCCTTTCATTGATACTAGAGATTCTCTGATAGACCAGAAAAAGAAATAAACCACACAGAAATCTAAACCACTTTTAACAAAGATGGACTATTAACAGAATTCTGATTATGTGTAAGGATTGTCTGAGGTGTTTACACCTGGATTTTATTTGGACTCAAGCCATCTTTGCTTTTGTTGCTTTACTAATGGATTTCTGTCTCTCCATTAATGTCTTCTTTATTCTCTACACACCATTTCAGAAAATGTGAATGTTGGGGGCATTATGGAGTGAGCCCTGGTTGCCATATCGTGATTAAGATCAGGAGAGGACTATTCCAGTTCTCATTCAAATACAGAATTTACAATAGTTACATTTTCTGAAGTTTAATGTGGGGGATATAAAATTACATCTCCTTGTGCTTTCAGAGAAACTGCAAGATTATTCGTTTCATTCAGGTTTCCATATGTCTCAGAAATTATCTCTTCCAGAAAATATCCAGTTGACATTTAACTGAATAATTGTTAGTTTCCTGGAATTTCTTTCATATAGAATATGTATAACTTTAATGGAGTTCTTTAGATTATAATTAATTTTTCCTGATATAAAAATTTTGTATGCATCTTCCTCTAATATACATTTGGTATACAACTTTTCTAACTTACAATTTTGTGTTTTAATACAACCTATTTAAATATGCAGTGGTACCTTGGTACTCAACTGTTTTGAAACTCATTGAATACCCAGCACATTTTGATGTGAAAATTTTGTCTTGGTACTCATCTTTTGTTTGATACTCAGTGCACAAGCTAGAACATGTTGGTGTTGGTTGCCTTGTGATTCACTACATTATTTCTTATGGGAAAAATTTGTTTGGTACTCATAGTTTTTTATACTCCTAGAATCAATTAATGATGAGTACCAAAGTACCACTGTACAGGTGGTTTTTTTAATGCAGCTTTCCCATTTGAATGATTTTTTTGGCCAAAATTGTTTTGATAACACAAATAAATATTCATACTAAAAATGTAAATACTGTATATGCTGGCTAAATAAGTGAGATGGGTGCTAAAAAGTGAGAACTATTTGGATAAGCAACACAAAGAAAGAGACAGGTTCAGATTTCAGAATTTCAATTCAGGATTTCTGCAATGGTAGCAGCCTTTTCCCCTATGAATTTGTGCAGTTTATATTAGTTCATATATATATATTAGTTCATCTTTAGTTTTATGAGTTCTATGCTGATTTGCACCAGAAGGCTGCATTAGAATGTAGAAATAACTAAAAAATGAAAGATTGATGAGAATTAGTAAGATATGCTAGGAGAGATAAGACAATTCAAATTGACTGATAAAAATTCTATAACTAAAGAGACAGAAGTGAGAGTAGGTGAAATAGAAACTTCTGGAGAAAGCAAACAAAACCTTTGGCCACACAGGGCTAAAATAGAAAAAAATGAAACTTAGAAACTGAAGAGTTAGGAATGATACCAAAGATGCTAAGGAGCTGGATGAAAAAAGATGAAAGGAACAGAAGTTTAGCCTGCAGCAAGGCAAGATAGAAAAGGCGTAAATAGTTTAGCAACAGGGATTGCAACAGATAATGGAATAAGAGGCAAAGTTGGGTAGCCTTTTTACTCTGTCTCATAGGAGAGCAAGATTTTTCACGAGTAAGCAAATAACAAAACAGAAAGTACAAGCCTTTCTTCCTTCTTTTGGCCAGCTAGAATTCCATTTTCTGCAGATAGAGAGAGGGCAGCTTGGGTATTCAAAGGGAACAAGCTTGGCAAGCTTTACCAATAGGGAATCATCAAGTAAATCCATTGGGAAAAAGATAAAACTTCAAGAGCCAAGAAGAGTAAATAGAAGGGAGGAAGACTGTATCAGATAGAAACAATCCAATATAGGGGCAGGCGAAGAACGGAGAGATGCTTGCATCAATAGTTGTTGCCTTGGGACAGTTTGCAAAGAGTGGGGAGATTAGTTTGCCAAAATGTGTAAGATGCTGCTATAATATACTGTGTCAAGGACACAGATCTATTAACAAACAGGATAACATAGAACATTGCCTGATAACCTCTCAGCATTGGAAATTTCAGTTATTCTTGTTCAGGGGTTATTTTTTTATTTTTGTAATAATGTTGGCCATCTGTATACATGTCCAATTGCTATTTGTTTACTGCAAGTAGTAAAGCTGGTTTTTGATTGGTTCACAACTAGAACCTGGTATTTTGTATTGAACTTGCAAAACATTGAAATGGGATTTGATCTACAGGAGCTCCTTTGGTTGGAATTTTGGCACTTGAATCTGTTTAGATTGCAAGGGAGCTGGATATGTTCCCACAGAAGTCTCAGCTACATCCAGAAAGTTCAGTTTTAGATGACCATGAGAAAATGGTTCTTAGTGATAGAAGCATGCCTAAACCACTGAAATATGGAACACTTTGACTCAGTCCTAGTTGTGTCATGCTGGAATCAATTTTGATAGTTTGTATTCTGAAGCAAAAGATAAATTTAACAAATAGTTCATTTAAATAGTTCATTCAGTATCATTAGATAATCCTTTCATTAGGGTTTCAAATGCAAATATTATTTCATTTATTTCCTACTTTTTCTTTGAAAATTCAGTTCAGTTCTCAATTCATAGAAGGATATGTGTTTCCTTTGGCTAGATGGGTATAATATTTAATCCTTAAAGAAATTCTCATCTATTGGAAAACTTGGCTATTCACTTTACTTTTATGCAGTCAAGCAGAAATAACAGACTTTCATAATCTCTGGGTTGTCTCAAGGGTCTTCCATAGCTAATACTAAAAATATAAACAGAAAAGTCTCAATGAATTCATTTATTAAACATGAACATATTGATCATCCAAGTATTCTCAGAGTGACTTATGTGATCAGACTTAAAGTCTATAAAAATGGTAAACACTGGTGAAAGTGTAAAGCATACGGTAAATATATTGGATGAAAGGAAAGATAAAGACATTTGTGAGAATCTCATTGTTCACTTATTGATCTGAGATATCAAAATTACAGAACCTCAAATAAGAATTTATGATTTCTGGTCATGTCATATTTAACAATGGTAAAATTTAGGGCAGATATTTTATCACTGGAAAGTATACATAGTTCTGAGAACAAATTTAATTGCATCTATAACAGTGGGTCAAGATGAAGATTATAGTCTGCTTGGTCATTTTCTACAGCATGCTTGACTTGTATTCTTCTGTTATTGTCCTATGTGCTTGCATATTTGTTATCATGGATGACACTACTGTTTTTCACATCTTTGGTCACCAATGACAACATCATCAGACATGAGAATACATGCATGTAATTTTCAAGTAAATCTATATGTATTTGTACCAAATGAAAGAAACCTGTGAAATGATGCCGCAAAATTAAAATTCACAGCAGCCACAGCCAGCATAGCTGAACAGGGATGATACTGGTAGCTGTAATTCAGAAATACTGAGGGACCATAAGTTTTCTATCTCATATATAGGAAAACAATATGCTTATTGAAAAATAACTTTCTCTTACCTTCTACAATCATTAAAAGTTTTGATAATTTATTAATAGGATTATATTAAGAATATTTCTTCCTAATTGAGTAAACATTTGGTTAATTTAGTATTAAATTAATACTGCCTATTCCCCAAAATACATTAGTATCCCAAGAGGTCTGGAAAGTAGGTGGAATGTCAAAATAAATCATCTGCTATTATAGGTTTCTAATCTATTTCCTTTCTTTTCCTCTAACAGTCTAGCTGTTCATAAAAGGTGAACAGGTGTCAAAATTAAGAATTCAAAATGCATTTGATTATTAATCTTTTCTTAAATTTTATAATCAGTTGGAAACACTGCAGTTCTTTTCCCTTCCACAATTAGCACAGATGAGATATAATTAAGCATATTTAATATCAAATTAAATAGAATGAGAGAAAAATACTAAAAGAGCTGAATTTTGGTGTATCCATAGAGGCAACAAGATGTTTACTGTATTTGAAAGTTGGAATTGGTTTCAAATGTAGAGATGTGAGGCTGAAAATACAGATGGTATGAAGATGTGTTATTCAAATTCTGTGCTTAAAATAATTTTTGGATTCAAAGAAGCCACTATTATTGCTAATCAATATCAACTCAAAATTAATAATAAGATATACATACATACATACATACATACATGTTAATTATTCGTTCTCTATCTTTTAGGCATGATCTGATTAACCTGTATCTTTTAGTTATGGTCTGATGTTTATAGCTATATATGTAAATAGCTATATGCTATTTCAACAAAATTATATTCCTTCAATATATGTATTTTAAATTTTTTTTTTAGGGTAATTTAACAGTCTCTAGTGCAGTAATTTATTCCAAATCATTTTCAGGATTTCCCATATATTTTAGTTGCAAGTAATGTTTAATTGTAAACTTCAAATCTTCAAAAAAACAATTTCCCAAATAACAATAGTTCAGGATTGGGGATCTTCTAATACATTAAGACCAAATTATAAACCAATTAAAACCAATATTTTATTTAAATATATTAAAATTTACTAATTTTAGGAAATTCCCCTCTTTTTTTGCAAAACCAATTTACATATAATTAAAAGAGAAATCAAGCATCCTGACAATAAAGGGGGTCAATAATAACTTTAATAGGCATTTGAGATACATCATTAAATGCCAAGAAGATGTAGACTTATAAATGGGGACATGATAGCAGTGTTCCAATATCTCAGGGGGTTCCATAAAGAAAAGGGAATCCCCCTATTCTCCAAAGCACCTGAAGGTAGGGCAAGAAGCAATGGATCAAAATTAATCAAGGAGAGAAGCAACCTAGAACTAAGAAGAATGATTTAATTGGGGCAACTGCCGGAATCCTGACAATTTCCTAACCACTAGGACAATTAATTAATAAAATGACTTGCCTCCCAGAGGTTGTGGATGTTCCAACACTAGAAGCTTTTAAGAAGAGATTTGAGAACAGTTTGTCTGAAATGCTATAGAATTTTCTGCCTGTGCAGGGGGTTAGATTAGAAAATTCCAAAGTTCCTTCCAACTCAGTTATTCTGCTGTCCTAGCTAAACATAAGCTGAACAATGCAGATGGAAAGGAGGAAAGTTAAAAGCCATATGAAAAATTGATTAAATATCATTTTGAACCATGCCATAGGAACTTTATCAATATTTTATCAACAAGTTTAAAATAATTATTATTAACATAGAAATGCCTTTAAGATTATGTTTTAGTTCTGGAGTTCTTTTGAATTTGACATTTATCCTGTTCTATAAACTAATGAAGCTTTTTATCTATCCATTTATATAAACATTAACTTGAGATAGATTTTAAATATTAACCTCTAATAATTATGAAATAATTATTTCAATAGATTTAACTGAGTACAAGTAAAATGTAAGGTTCTAGCCTTTATAGGTACTTTAGATCCAATGAGAAGCAAATTAGACCTATAATTTACCAACATATACTATTTTCATAAAGAACAGTGATAATTATTTCTGTAAATAAACTGGTACCTGTTTAAAAGGTGGTCGCTCATAATTTGTTTTGTGGTGTGTTTGTGTGTGTGAATGCTACAGTTTGTAAGCTCCTTCTTTGCTTTTAATGTCTAAAAGTTATGGCTTTCTTTAAGCAACACCTTCCCTTAAAGTGTCTAGTACAGTATTTTTAACAATATTTTATTAAAAGATTTAAGCTTTTTTGAACTGAAGCTTATTTCACTAGGCAGATAGAGTGATTAGACTGATATAGTATTTAAATTTGGATAGGAGAAAGAAGGTACTTATGCAAAGGTAGATTCCAGATTATGTATACATTAGCAATTAAAAATACATTGTACTAAAATCTCATTTTGTTTCTTGATTTTCTGAGTTTCTGCAATCTTTTGATCAATGGTGCTCACTTTGGATCTGGGTATTTAATTTCCATGGCCCTACAGAAACTAGAAGCATAATTGTAGCACAGATTACTCTGACTAGGTGCATTTCAGGCTTTCAGCAAATATTAGGAAAGAAGATGGAAACTATTCAGCATCAGAGAAAATTGGAGAAGTTGTTCAAACAGGAACCCCCCTTTGCAATAAAAAGAAGGGGCAAAAATATCAGGATAAAATATGTCAATGCAAGTATGTCTCTGAGGGACTGTCTCTTGCTGGTCACATCTACGTGACCCACTAGAGTGGGGAGGGGGGCTGTTGCGGGTCCTGTCATCTAAGGAGCTACATTTGGCGAGACCCAGAAGAAGGGCCTTCTCCATGGTGGCTCACCCTCTCTGGAAAATCATTTCCCAGAGATTAGACTGGCTCCCACTCTCTTTCAGAAGATCCTGAAGACATGGTTCTCTCAGGGAGTCTGGGGAGCCCACAGTGGGATGGAGCCCATTAAATGGCTAGTATGAATGTGTGTTGTTGCCGGGATGGGTGGTTATTATTTTATTATTTTTATCATTTTTATTTCTTTTGTATGGTGCTTTTATATCCTTGTAAATCACCTTGAGTTGCAATCCTTTTGAGCATACAGATAGCTAAATGAGACTTGAAAACCTAATATTTTCCCCTAGTTCTGGATTAGGTTGAGTTATGTATCCATATATATTTAATCAGGTTTGATTAGATTTGATGTTTATGGCATGTTTGCTGCTCCTGGCTATGACCATTTTCTGTTTGTTCTTTTAGTCTATAATGGGATTTCATTTATTTCATTTATAATCTACACATTTTTAATCTATACACAAAGCCTCTGTGAGTTGGATGTTCTCATATATCATATAAATGTGATAGGCTGGATTCATAAAGAATGGACAAATGGCATTCTATAGTTGTCCCTGCTAATGATCAGCCTGTGAAGCAATTAGTATTTGATGCAAACTATATGAAATGTTTTACAAAGGCTCTTGGACTATGAGGAAATAACTATAATTCCCTCTGCAACAAGCTGGGTTTAAAAATATATCTAACATAATCATTGCTTTTACATTATAAGATCTAATATCAGAGTCAATAGAAAAGCCCTCTAGGAGGCTTTATACAGAATTTATTTGCCTCTCTTCTGCCTTTTAGCTAATCCACAGAGCTAGAATACGGAATATTGTTAGCTATAAACATTGATAGATGGATTCTTTTTCTGATATATGAAAATAAGTCTGCAAGTATGCATGGATTAATTGAAACATTGGAAAGAAATTCTGGATGTCAGTGGGACAGAAATGAGTTCTTGCTTCTTTCTTATTTAATTTTTATATCAGTAATAACATTACAGAACTTCTTTTTTACCCTACATCCATGGCAATTAGAAAATTTCTACATTACTATGTGAAGATCATATGGTATTGCAGATAGTACTCAATTTACACCAGTTTGTTTAGTGACCATTCAATATTACAATGGCAGTGAAAAATATGATTTTTTTTCTCCCACAGTTATGAACTTTGGATCATCTCCATGTTCATGTGATAAAAATTCAGATGCTTGGCAACAGCTTCATATTTGATGGTTGCTATGTTCCAAGGTCATGTGATCACCTTTTGCAACCTTCTGACAAGCAAAGTAAATGGGGAATCCAGATTCACATAACAACCAGGCTACTATCTTATCAACTGCAGTAATTCAATTGTGGCAAGAAAGGTTGTAAAATGGGGCAAAACTCACTTAACATGTCTCATTTAACAATATAAATGTTGGGCTCAGTTGAGGTAGGAAGTTGAGATCTACCTCTACTGTCCAAACATAAAAAGGCACAAATCTGGAAAACTCTTTCTGTATTTATGTTCCAAACATCCAGCTTGACTGAGTAATAGTAAAATATTATCATGGATATGGATCTGACCAATCAAATCACAGTCAGGCTGGGCCTCTGAGGTAAACGAAAATTACTGAGTCTTCATAATAGAACAGATGATGCGAATAGAGAATATAAAACATTTATCTCCAGCTTGTGTTTAGAATGCTGTGAGAAAATATCATACAGTAATGTTTTCCATATATGATGGTAGTTAAATATTATAGACAATATTCAGAAAATAATTTTTATTCACGTAACAGATCTTGTAAACAAGTCAATTCACCTTGGACATCTTTATATCTTTTCAACAGCGGGTCAAAATGTTTAGCATATTACTTTCACCACCTGTAAGTTGTGACTATATTTTGAAGTTTCTCCCCCTAAAAGAGTGCAACTACTGTACACTGTTCTTCATTCAATAGATGTTTTCAGAGTCTCTGCAGTAGTTTTTAATTGTCGAAACTTGGTATTTCTATAATCTTGTGATTCTATAATCACAAGCTTTTAAGGTTACAAGAAACTGGAGATTAAACATCACCTCTGGAATCTCAGAAGGATCAAGAGTTAATATAATTCTTCGGAGTTTCTCCAAGATAGAAGCAGCTTTTCAGCTTCAATTCTCTTTGTTTTGCATTGCTAACCAAGAAAGAAGGCTGGAGAAAAGGGACTCAGATCTTTTGTTGACAATACATTTTAGAACCCATTATTCACCCCCAGAAGCCTTAGTTTAAGAAAAGAAACTTTTTCACTTACCAATTAAGTTTTAAAGGAGCTCCAAATTAGAAAACAACCTCCAAAATTAATGAGGAAACTGATTGTAGATCAAGCTGCTACCATTAGAACCTTGGAAAGTCCAAATGTGATTTTCTATTGTCTACATAGTAGTGACACATTATGCACTCAGTAAAAGCTATTTTGTTCTGACATTAAGTATATTTAAATTATTTAAAAAAATTAAATGCTACATGTCATGCAAAAGACATATTCATTAAAAAACTGTAAAGATATATTAAAATATAACATTAACTGCAAAAATAAAACACATGCCACATCCATAATTAGATTGGCTGTATCTCACAGATTTTTAACTGCAGTGATTCACTTAACAAATGTACTGAGAAAAGTTGTAAAATTATCAAAATTCATTTAAAATTTTCACTTAGCAATATAAATTTTTGGCTTAATTGTGGTCATAAGCTGAGGACTACCTGTATAGCTTTGTAGAATGATCTGTATTCATGGAAGAGATTGTTGAACCACCTGGGTGTCTCAGATAAAAGGGTGTTGGGAGCAATGTATTACTTTATTTTTGAGAAGAAGAAAAATAGTCCTACATTTAGTCACACAGCTGAAGATAGTGATCATCAACCAAGGAGTTTTTGACAGATGGTGAATTTTCTGCAAGTTCTAGACCAACAAACATATAATCAGGTGCACATTCACAGCATAATGATGTTTCTATAACTGTGAAAAGTGTCTATGCATCTCAAATCACTTTCAGCTGCCTTTAAAAAGTAATCCTACATTCTGAAGGATTAAGAGATGGAAATCTGGAAAAGAGGCCAGTCTGAAGGAGTGAAACATGTCATTAGTCTTGAGTCACTTTATATCCACAAAAGATCTAAGTTCAGCCCACTTGAATTCCATTGATTCTTATGTACCACCAATTTGCTTTGACTGTTAATCTTCAGAGTCTTGTTGAGAACTTAAGCTTGCAATAAGCCTTTATATACATGTGAATTGTCTAGATTTCTGATTTTTCACATTTGACATAGTGAGAAAGTGACAACCTTTGAATCTGTTCCTATATTCCAATTCACAGGGAAACTGAAATCCATCCTTCAATTTTTCTATTATTTTTGACTTAATATTAATTCATACAAAAGTTTGCTATGTATCCTATATTATTTGTGGTGTATATCTTATTCCTGCAGTACTATTATTTCAGCAGAGTCACAAAGCCTATCTGGTCTTTAAAATGAGGGGAATTATAACAATTATACCTGTGAACTTCAGATAAAAGAATTATGAGCATTGATTATCTGATATGAAGACAAATCATTTCTAAGATGAAATTGTTGAGTACACCATCAGTTCATTTTACTTCTTTTCAGAGTGGTTTACAACTTAAATTAATGGTACTTTATTTCATTTTTTTCTTCCCTTCCCTTCTATACTTCCTTCTCCTTTTTTCTTCCTTCCATCCTTCCTTTCCTCCTCCTTTCTGTCTTCTCTGCTTCCATTGCTCCAGTTGCATGTCCAAAGCCCTAAATCAGTGGTTGTTGCTGGCTGGAGTAGAAGGCAAGAAAGTGCATGGAGGTACAAGTCAGAAATGATATGTGTCTGTGGACAAGATGTGCAAGAGGATAGGAAATATACATAAATGCATCAGAGATAGTACATGAGTCAACTAGTATGTGGCATAGATAGGAAACTGTGCCTTGGGCTGTGAGAAGTGCTGGTCAGGTTTTGTGCTATTTAAATTTAAAAGTTCATTAGGTATTCTACAGGTATAAAACAGATGATAGTAAAGGCAAATTTTGGCCATAGCACCATTAGCAGAAATATTATGTCATCCAGGTTGCACATTTAACCTTACTCTTTCTTATTTAAGTTCTTACTTTAGAAGGCAGGAATTGTTATGCTAGTGTAAACTCTCACACTAATTCATGTCTACAATATATTCTTGAGTTGATCTTACCTTTCTTCCTCCTCTTTTCTTGTCTTCTTATTCTGCACTGTTTTTTGTTATTCTGTTATTCTGGAGACATGCAGACATTTCATTGTTTCTTCATCTCTCTGCCTCTTGCTGCATGCCAACAAAATTTGCTATCATCTCTTGACCATGATGTCCTCCTCTCTTTCCATGTGCCATAATTAAGCTGTTATTCTAATTTAATATTTTAACTACAATGTTGTATGTTGCCATTATAGCTGCAAAACAATCCTTGCTGGCTTCTTCATTGAATTGTGGGGATCTTGAATTGTAGGGAACTGTGAGATAGCTTAAAAATAGGATCATATGACCTCCTGAGAACCTGGGCAGAATTGATCTACTTGAACCTTGGTAACAAAGGAGGTTTATGGTCAGTTTCAGAGTAGGAAACAGTTGAAATTGAAATAAGGTGAGCAAGGTCTCAAATATAGTGGGTAATATATTTGATTGACACCAGAAAAAGCCACGGCAGTTCAATTGGTGACTTTCAATTCAAACTATATCATAGGGTTGTTGTGAAGAAATATAGAAAGATGGAGCACTATGTATATACCTGGAGTTCCTGAACAAAGATGAGATATAGATACGCATGTATGTTTCTGTGTCAGAGAAGGGGCATGTAAAGCAAAAAAAAAAAAACCAAACCTTTCTTCATGCACCACGAAGTTGCTTCTTTATAGCCAATGATCACTGACAGAGGAAACAAGATTGTGAAAGTGTCAGGGAAACTGTCATGGGATGTTCAAAATGATCATCATGTGACTGCAGCAGCAGTCTGACTACAGCAGCAACCTGAACCAGCCACAATTTTCTTAGATTTCATTCCCATCAGGAGTCTTGGGTCCCAGATTTTCAGTGCATTCTGTATGTTAACTTATTTGAGGTATTTTAATTCTAAAATTGTCACCCTATCATGCACCGTTAATCCAGTTAATGGGCATTAGCACCATATAGATAGATAACAGCACTTTAAAGACGACTGGTCATTGTAGCCATGTCAAGACCAATGTTCCATTTAAAGCCTCCACTTCCAGACTGTCTTCAAATGTAGTCAGACACAATCCAATCAAGACCAGCAACTGAAAGAATATAATTTGTTTTCATCCTATGCTTGCTTCCCATTCCTGGTGAAATTCTTACATGATGATTTTACCTTACATTAGTCAATACCATGCATAGGAAAAGGAAATAAAAGGAGATTGTGTCTCTTCATTGGCTACATATTCTTATCCTACAAAAAGTTACACAAGCCACAAAGTTTTAATTTATAGTTTGTCTTTCATATGAAAGAGATACCTTTTCTCTTGTCCAGAAGAAAGACAAATGTTGAGTTTTTATATTTTTGTTTTTGATTTTTTTTTGTTAAACACCATATGGAGTGCAAATTTTTCTATGTTCTGTTATCCTGTTAATTTTCTTCTTTTCCTCATGACAACCCATCCTCCCAGAATATCTGGTGAGCTAAAGGAGTGTTCAAAAGTGGAGAAATTAGGGAAGAATTATGTTTTATTTTTGTTTTTTTAAAGCAATGCATAAATATTTTACTGCAACTATTAAGTTATATTAGATATTTCATAATATCCTTGTAATAGCTAAACTCATGTGTGAAATGAGACCTCCAGATTCCTTTTAACAATATTTAAGCCTCATAATCCATTTTATGACAATGTGTTAAGGCATTGTCTTTTAAAGAGTAATAAGGCTTTTTATGTAGCAAAAATGTCGATGTAAAACATGACATTGAAAATGGAATTTTTAAAATTAGCACTATGTTCTGAAAGAAAAAATGGCATGGGTGCTATAAGGTGCAACACAAAATACTGTATTCCCCTCCTAAAAAAGTTATATAAAAGCAGAGTGGGTGCTGGACAAAAAATAATAATTTGAAAAAGGGGGAGTTCTGGAAGAAAAAAATAAAAATAGAAGCCTAGAAAACTGACTGCAGAAAAAGACCTAGTGGCCCTTCCAGTCTGTCTTTTTGAGTTTTGTTCCCTTTTGTTTTATTTTTAATATATTAATTTCTTTTTAATTTAAAATAATTAAAAACAGTCCTATATAACTTATTCATATAATATATATATTTCTTAAGTTTTCACGGGTACTTACATGTGTGCTATTCAGCTTTGCTCGGGCATTATCCCATGTCATTGTAGTTGTGCTTTTAAAGTTGTAGCAACATTTCGGCAGAATCTCATCTGCCATCATCAGGCTTCAGGTATATATATTTGTGTTTATGTTTGTTTATTTCTTTTTAAATGTTTTAAATATATGAAACTTAAACTTTATTTTTTTTTTAAAGAAGCTTTAGCATGGAGAGTCCTCTCTGAAATGGAAGACCATCATGAATTATATAGCTCCACTTTCTCTAATTTTTCACATGCGTCAGAGGCAATACCTGTTATGCCAAGCTTTTGCCAGTTTGTTAAAAGCTGCTGGCAGTGTTAATGAATTCCCTAACAATAAATGACTGGCAATTAGAGACTAGGTCAGAGAAGGAACAATGACTCACTGAAAGAACAAAAAACTCCGTCCTTCTCTTGACGTGCAGTCGATGTATATCACTGCAGCATATATATGTCCATGGCACTCTGAGAAATGGCTGAAAACAAAGCAGATGCTTTTCAACTTGGTGTTTTAGCCCAAATTTAGAAGCTGAATAATAAAGCAAGGCCCATCCCAACAGACAAAAAGACATCAGCACATATTGGGAACCCGGAGTGCATTCAATGAAAGCTAAAGTTACTATCTCACATAAAGAACCATAGCCATGGAGCTGGCTGCCTTAACATGTGACAAGAGAGGGTTTAGACAAGGGCAAGGTTTTGACAAATTTATTTGGTAAACCTGCTTTTAATCTGCAACACTATAAATCACACAGCCTAAGAAGAGAAGGAGGTGGACAAAGGTCTTCTTGAGGTCATTCTATAAAATGGCTGTTGGCATCACACATTAACAAGCTAATGGCAAACATAAGGCTGGAGTGAGAGACAATATTTGCTTCACAATTGCAGAGCCCTCAAATTACAACACTCTGAAAATATTAAAAGCAATTATATGTGTGGAAATGTAGTCTTGGAAATATGATTCCAACATCTTGAATGTGGAAAGGGCAAATATTGTTTGCTCCAAAAGATCAGCATCTAATCTGTGCTGCTATAGCTGAAATTTCCCCATCTTGCCATCTCCTAGACATATACCTGTAATATGTGTTTGCATCTCTAACATCAGATATTTGCCCTTCTGAAATATCTATATCTATATATATATGTCTATGTCTGATGTATGATATATATGTCTATGTCTCAGGCATATTATCTATATCTATATCAAAATCTATATCTATCTGTCTGTCTGTTTGTCTGTCTGTCTATCTATCTATTGCCTACCATTGCCCTTCTTCCACATTAATTGTATGATAGTGGAGATGCATTGCTAAAGTCTTTATTGCAACTAATACAACATTTAGAAGCAGCAATAATCTACCAAATAACCTCTTTTTTTCTTTTGGATCATATTATGCATCCACGTCTTTTGTCTGGCACTTGTCCCAATTTGAAATCAATTGTGACAATATCATAATGCTTTCTATTTATAGTTCTGACTCCAGGAAACCTTTGAACCTGGAATGAAGCCTTCCCAAAACTGAGATCCTTCCCATATGTTAGACCACAATTCCCATAATTCCTAACCATGCATGATCAATGACCATTAGGCTACGAATTTGGAGGCAGAAGGTCATCTCCTTTGGAAGGTGGTTATGGATGGCTCCCCGATCACATCTGGGATTTGACCTTCCCTTTAATATTTAGTGGGACAAATTTCATACTAGATTCAGAAGATTCATATTTCAGGTACTTCAAAGGAAACCAAGGCAAAAAGCTATGTAACAAAAAACAGAATTAACTAGTAAGAAAAAGCATTTATGGGTTCCTGTTACATTGCCTTATTACATATATAATATCACATGACCAGTAAATCATTAATAGGCCTGCCTGAATCCATTAACTAAATTTTAACAGAGCTCTCAGTGCATTCAGATGCTAAAGTTTTCATCAGTGGTCTGATTTGTAAAGCTAAACTGACATTCTCCATCATTTTAGTGTAGTCTAGCATACACACACATACACACACAAACACACACACACACACACAAACACACACACACACTTTGATGAAGCAAAAGCCATTTAAGACAATCCAGGTTCAATCTATCATTCTCTTGCAGCATCAGACAAAGTTGTTTCTTTTGATTGGGAATGCCAAGATGGTGATATCAAGAACCTTCCAACATATGCTACTTGAGACTCTTGGCTCACCCTATTTAACAGTAGACACCCCCCCCCCAATATCATCTTTGACAAAGTTTATCAGTTATAAAGAAAAGTAATTTGTGTTGTACCCTGAATATGATACCAGGTGACAAATTGATAATCTTCTGGGTGGTTGAATATGCATGAAATTGACATATTGAAAACAAGGAAAAAAACCTGGATTGTTTGAAAACACTGGCCTATTAATAAGTTATTCTGTCTTAATGCTAAGATACATTAACAACAGAAACAGCCTTCAAGCACCAGTATTTCCTAGCATTCTTCTGTATTAATGTTTCATCCAGTCATTGGGGGGGTTGGGGGGGGAGTAGGCTTCTGTGTGAAATAGAACATTTTAAAAACATAGCAAAGTTGTAGTCAGGATGTTCTTCCAAGACTAAAATATTATTTGGAAGCGATAGAAGTGAAAATACTTGTAGTTGGATGTCATAAATGGTTTCCAATCAATACCAATTTGACTTAAATTTATCATACCCTTTGAGAGACACTGTTTCAGCATTTGATCTTTGGAAGCACAACGTACACGTCTAAGGTTTTTCAAAGAACATAAAAGAGGTTATTGACCATATTTATATAACTTGGTAGACATAGGATGATATTAATTTTGAATAGCCAACTTATCCAGCAAATGTATTTTGATAACCAAGCAAAACATTGTGATTTACCAGTTCCTCTTTATTAGTACCTCAGCAATAATGCTGGCTGGCATTTTGTTTGTGCAAAAATAAATCTACCCATATTAGAATGAGACTTGTGGACAGATGAACCAGAAAGTCGGAATAATGGAGCTACTGCAAAAGCAATTCTACTTTAGAGATATGCTTGCATTCTGCCTCATTTTCCTGCAGAAATATTGGATATTTGAATATAACCTAGTTGTTAGTCTGGATCAGAAAAAAATGGAAACATTCAAGATTATGGATAACCAACAAGAAATCATGTTAAAAGGCAATGATTAAGACAGTTTGAGTTCACACAATAAATCTAACTGTAGAAGGGAACAGTATGAGTTTCTCAGGCAGCAAGAAGGTCTTTTAAAAAAAAGGAAACATTTATTTTTATCAATGATTGGGATCAAGTGAAGACTCCAGCTGCTTTCCATTCTCATTTTTTTCCCAGGGGATCCTAGAAGTATTCTAATCTATAACATGTCCCAAGATAGGGAAAGCATACCAAAAATGCCTGTGTTGTCCTAATGCAGTGCGATTATAATATCTGGGAGTGAAAAGCTGCTCACAATAGCTTCCAAGTGAAAATTATTTGCCTTGGGAGTTTACAATATGGTTAAATGATTAACTGTTGTGATAGGTTGTTGATGTTTTTGTCCAATTTATTTGCTTGATCAGAATTCCATGCATTCATTATGTATTCCCAAGCAAATTGGGCAGTGCCAATTAGAAAGATAATTTTTTCAAAGAATGACCAATCTATCATTGTTTAAGCAAGCAAGTTTGCTGGAGACAGACACACTGTTAGAAAACTAAATTAGAATAACTAATTCCAACACCTGCAAAGAGAATTTATTCATTCCAAAGTCGCCTCGGCAGAATCTCATTTGCCATCATCAGGCTTCTGTATTGTGTTCATCTGTGAGTTAGACTTTTATAGTGCCTTAGTTTTGAATTTGGGGCTA
>JANHFN010002174.1:102031-115685 GCA_032468175.1 Toxicocalamus goodenoughensis | reverse complement strand
AATGATTTACAATGTATTTCTCCTTAGCTGCCCACACTAATGCTGCCCTTAATGTAGTAGCCTTCAGACTAGGTGCAAACACCTCATCATAGTCATTTGCTGTCTGATTGAACCCTTGTGCTACTAACCTGGCTTTATGGGTAACAGTCCCATCTACACCTGTCTTTAGTTTATAAATCCATTTACATCCTATGGCATGTTTACCTGGTGGTAACTTAACATTTTCATATACCTCCAGTCTTTTTAAAGATTCCATTTCCTTATCCATTGCTTTCTGCCAAGCAGCCTGATCCTTAACAGGATACAGTTTTAATTCACTATAGTTACTTGGAACTGTATTCACTTGGCAAACAACACTAGCCTGATATTTATCAGGTGGTCATGTTACTCAGTTGAAGATCTTGGTAATACAGGGCTTATGGTGGAATTTCCTGTGCCACCTGCTCCTGTTCTTCTACCTCCTCCTGGGCCTGTTCTCCTACTTCCTCCTGTGCTTCCTCTTTAATGGCTATTTGTGGTTTACTGATTTTATCTTTAGGGACTATTTGGGTGTCAATAATAATATCGCTGGATTCCTGTTCCAGTTTATTCCACCCAACGTGCTCAAGAAATTTTGCATTAGCACTATAATAAACATGAGCTGTGCCTTGATCCCAGAATCTAAATGATCTATGGTTGGCCTCGTAACCTACGAAAAATAACTTCCTAGCTCTATGTTGCTTTCAGTCTTACTTGTGAGGGAATATGCACCCATCAGGCAAAACAGCAAAAAAGAAAATGCAAGGAGACGGAAACCAGGTTTCTGGCTCCATCTTATGGCCATTGGAAGAACCTCAACCAATCACACTTACAGCATTCTCTTAAAGATACAGTATTAAATCACTATCCTGGTTTATATATTTCCAACCCAACTGTTAGGTGACTATCATTCCTAACAATGTGCCATCATGTTGGCATAAATTCTTAGTGACCATGTAGACAGATTTTCTCCAAGATAATCTATCCCTAACCTGGGGCTCATTCATTCATTCATTTGCATATATGTATGCAAACACAATATGTGCATGTTTATATATTCCTCAATTGGGAGCCAATTTGGTCCAATGGTTAAGGCACCAAGCTCAAAATCAGAAGACTGTGAATTCAAATCCTACCTTAACTATAAAAGCCATCTGTGTGACTTTGAGCCAGTCACTCTTTCTCAGTCCAGTTAATCTCACAAGACTGTTGCTGTGGGGAAACATGAGAAAGGTAGGTTTGTTGGATATAGTCTCTGCCTTGAGTTCTTTGTAAAAACAACAATACATACATGCATGCATACACACACACACACATACATACGTACATCTCATGTTAACTCTTAGTGACCATATAGATAGATTTTGTCAGTATCATTATAATCTGTCCCTAAATTGGCCATTCAGGTCTTCCAATGGTTGATTATCATCACTTTAAACTGATTCCACCACTCTACTGGTCCTCTTTTCTTCCACCTTTCTCAGTGGTAGATGCTTCTCCAGGGAGCTAGGTAACTGTACAATTTATGTAAAGTAGGATAAATAGGGCTGAGTATTTGTGGCTCAAATGAAAAGTCAATGGGACAATGACCACGTTGTTTGACTTTGCAGATTATTTTCATTTTTGGCTATTAGAACAATGTCACCAGCATAACGGGGGACCAGAACTTGAGTGCATATTATAGATACTCTCAAAAATAATTGTCATGGAAAAACTTGCCTAGTTGCCACCTTGGCTATGGACAAATCATCCACTTACCGGAAAGTCAAACTGGTGACACTATTCTCTGACATTCTCTTCAGCTATGTCCTACTGCTTCTGTATATTTATTCTTTCCAAACAAAGCACTGGCCTTCCTGTCTTTACTTATTAAGACTATCTATAATATATTTATGAGGTCAATCAACTTTTGTGTAAATCAAAATGATGCCAAAGGCTTTGCAATTTTTTTAACTGTATTTCTTGTATATTTTTAACTATGTGAACAATAAGGTATGGTGTAGAGGTTCCATGATGTGCTGCAAGGAAATAAAAAAAATCATGATGGTAGCTGTAACAGAGGTAGCATTCAGCAGGTTCTGACCAGTTCTGGACAACTGGTAGCAGAAATTTTAAATAGTTTGGAGAACCGGCAAATACCACCTCTGACTACCCCTGCCCCTAACTATTCTCTGCCTCCCGAGTTTCACTGATCAGCTGGGTCTTTTTTTAAAAAAAATCCAAAATTTTATTCAATACATTATTTTAAAAGATAGAACATTGTGAAATCATTTTTGAGATATCTTTTTGTCTTACATCTTATGATACATAATATATACCTTATATACATTTATACATATTGTGTCTTTGTACATTTAATTTTCCTTCATTACATCTTCTGCCATCCTCAGTTTTAGTTAATTTCGAATATCCCTTCTACAAATCTTTTTCTCTTTTTCATTGTGAGTCCTTCCTTTCTGTTCCCATCAATAATAAAGTTTATTTCAAATCATGTAATATTCTGACTCATCCTTGTATTTCATTTCTAGAGTCAGTCTGTCCATTACAGCACATGTCAAAATCTTATCTATCACCTCATCCTCACTATGAAGTTCTCTAACCCTCCATTTCTGTGCAAACACCATTCTTGTTCCATGATAACATGGATTATTAAGTAAGTCTCTTCTTTGCTATGCTCTTCTGACATAATTTCCATAAAAAGAATTCTGGTTTATAGTCTATTTTTAGTCCCATCATTTCCTCTAGCCACATCCAGATCTTAGACCAAAACTCTGACCAGTTTTGGAGAACTGGTAGTGGAAATTTTAAGTAGTTCAGAGAATACCATCTCTGACTGGCTCTGTCCCCATCTATTCTCTGCCTCCTGACTCCCAGCTGATTGGCTGGGTCTTCTTTTGTTGCCTTGCACAGGAGAACAGAGCTGGAAAGCAGGTTAGTGAGGTGGGGAGGGAATAGAGATTTTGCAGTATCCTTCCCACTGGAGTAGGGTGGGAATGGGAATTTTAAAGTATCCTTCCCCTGCCATCCCCACCAAGCCACGCCCACCAAGCCATGCCACGCCACGCCCACCAGGCCATATCCAAGGTACCAGTAGTAAAATTGTTTGAATCCCACTACTGAGCTACAACCACATGATTGAAGCTCCACCCATTTATTATATGCCTTACAGGCTTTATATGAAGACAGCTCTGTGAAGATCAATCAGACAATGGGAGAATTCTAAAAGCTCTTTTGCTTTGCAATTTGCGAGCTTCCTAATTATTCTTACTTTTAAATATTTTAAAAAGCAAACATAGGTGATGCAGGAATCCTGATAGATCCCAAAGGAAGTATCTGTAGCATATTAGAGCTCTAGACAACATTTTACCTTCCTTTAGAGCCATGGATTGTTTCTAAAACAATTAGCTTACTTATTTCTGATCAGGCATATAAATAGCAATTTTAGTAATGTGATGGCTGCTTTATAAAACCAAGAGATGTTGCTATGATTTAGGAGAAAACATTTGGGATAGTAACAACATTCAGGCCATGTTGCAAAAAAGAAAAAGAAAACCTGGTGTGCTTTATTATTAATATCTTCAAGTGACATGTTGAGAATTGTGATATTTTGATGAGTATAAATAATTCTGTTCACATTTTTTTTAGAAACTGCACTCAATTTGCATTATAAAAAGCAAGAAAATAATTAAAAGCTATATCAAATTAACAACCTATTTGGAATAGCTGTTTTTAAACCCACCCACCCCCGGTTAATTCGTTAGCTACCTAGTCAAAATGATGCAAATTTTATAAAAGGATTTTCGTTAGCTGTTACGAACATTAAGCTATAACATATTATTGCTGTGAATGGTAATACCTGAGTGATCATGATTATTTTGCAAAGCTAAACAGTATTTGGGTGGAAATTCCAGAGTAAATCTTGCTTTATATGAGCTTTTATATAACCAGAAGGAAGAAATAATCTGCCCTGTTATTGGTGTGTTATGTTACTGTATTTATCCAGACGTGCTGTTTATGAGATGGGAAGTTATATAAAGTAGTTAAATAAAATAAATAAATGAATTTCAAGGTTTAGGATTCCATTGGAAAGAACCCTATAGGTGAATAAAAATGCCAAATCCAATATAAGCATTTGGATGATTGTGAGATTTAGTAATTGTTATATGAAAAGAAAGCTCAATCACCACCCTATCTCAAATCTGGGAGGAAACATCCAGGCTTTAGTATTTGCAAAAGGATGAGAGAAGTACAAATCTCATTCCTTTAATTTTCCCACAAAAACTGCTGTAACAGTTGTTCAGGATGCATAGGGGATGGAGAGGGATTGAGGAATGGCGGATGCTATTTCAAAACATGTACGGACACTTATGGGTACAATTCTGTCATTTGCCTTCTTAAATGGAGTAAACTGGATTAATTGTAATGCAGTGTCTTATATACTGTGAAAAAATACTTTTCAATATTTCCTGGCTGTGTCAGTGGCACATTTTTAAACATAACAACTTTTAATTTATTTGCAACATGTTAACAATATGTTGGTGGCAACTATTAATTTGTTCTTTTGCCTTTAGCACAGTTTACATTAAACTGTTTACATTGATAATTATCTTCTTCCCCAACTGCTGCCTACCAGATGATAGAAGAAAACTGTGGTGTTCTCTTATTAGTCTACGATACTTTAATACTTTGTATTCTGTTATGACAAACCACTCGATTCAGCCCTGCCTTCCAGGTGTGGGATCCAACAGGGTTAATTACCAGTTCGGTGATTTACGAGGTTCGGTGATTTACGATGTGCTTTCCTGTACACTGCTGGCGCACACCTGTAAATCGTCATCAGCACGCTGCATGCTGAGAAGCAGCATTTGAAAAAGCCCTTATTTCCTGCTTTTTTAAACGGCAGCTGAAGTTGAAAAAATCAGGAAATAAAGGTCAGGGAAGAGCCCGGATGGGCGGGTGGGCAAAAAGATCAGCAGACATAGAACTGGTTCTATGTCTGCTGCTCTTCAGAGCTACCGGTTCTACAGAGGTGGACAGAACTGGTAGAACCCCACCCCTGGTTAAATGCCAGGAAAATAGGAGCTTGATAGGTTGTAGTTGGAGCCCTTGCTAAAATTGTGCAAATGTGATTCTCATCTGTCCAAAGGTGCTTTTTCAACAATGACCTTGATGACTGAGAATCTCCAAAGACATGATCCTCATCTGTGTCACCAATGATAACTGGAAGTCAAGGAATAATCCCAACGGGGAAACAGACTACTCTTTCTTAGCATATGTCATGAAAATGTGGATGATCAGAAGAAGAGAAAAATCTATTCCTCTTCCATGAAATCTGTTGGTGATTTGGGTGAAGAGAAAAAGAAAACTAGAAGGTTGGCCCAGAATGAATGCTTTATTTGTATGGCTAGTAGGTACATCCTTTTTTCTAGTCTAACTCTGAAGTGGCAAATTTACCTATAAAATTATGTATGTAGGTATAATGCTATGTGAAAGCTAGTGTGATCCAGAGGGAGCAAAGATCCTTTTGACAGCAAATGCTGGAAAAGTAATAAAAATGGCTTATGGTTCCTAAAGTCTACAATTCATAATTCTAGAAATGCTAATGGGGAAATGAGGACCTTCTATCTGTTCTTGGTTTATATTTTTCATTTTTTTTAAAAAATGGCAAAACTTCATGTGGCTGATGGGAGACCTATGACCACATCTTCATAATCAGTTTAAAATCTGTTTTGTGTTTAGTGAAGATTTAAAATGCAGCACAAGATAATATTAGAAGCATTTATAAAGGTTTTTTTGTATACCAAATGTGACTGTATAAATGTTATAGTGCATACCTTATCATTATCACAATATCTAATATTAACAGGGATATACTATTTGCTAGGCAGATGGTTAATTTCCTTTTTATGTTTTATGATTTTTCTTTAAAAAAAATCATGATCTTTTAATCTGTTTTTCTAGATTTATATTTATATTATTTCAGTTCTTTATCTATATTCCCATTAATTATTTAGGGAGATGAGATGGAGAGACCATGGACTAAATAAGATGTATACTCAAAATACATATAGAAGGGCATAGAGGCATTCACTGTGGGTGACTCCTATTGAAATTCAGGGAAACAGTAAATTAATCTGCAAGGCTATATTGTTTAAACAATCAAACAGTGGAAAGGCTGGTCTTCAGAAGTTGTGGGTGCTTCATCACTGGATGCTTTTAAGAAGAAACTGGACAGTCTCTTGTTTGAAGTGGTATATTGTCTCCTGTTTGAGCAGGGAGTTGAACTAGAAAACCTCCAAGGTGCCTTCCAACTTTATTATTTGTAGTCTCTTGGTAGATCAGATATCCTGCTTTTTTTAGAATTGCATGAGCATTTTTGGAGAACGACTAGGATGAATATTTCTTCTATGTCTGTTCACTGATTCATACATTGTCTTTTGTTCTTAAAATTGAATACTTTTTTGAGAATCTGTATTCTACCCAGCCATGACTTCAGCATTTTTTTTCTCAAGCCATTAATTCTTCTTGTATATGTTTATTCAGACCTTATTCATCATCTCTGAATGAGCAAAAAATCACTGTCTACTTCTTCCATACTGCTATCCACTTTTGTATACAGTCCACATTCATCCAACACTTGATCATTCTTGATACTGTTTCTTTTTGTTTAATTATACCACCCACAGCCTCATTTCCATAGCATGCAACTAATTTTTACATTTCTCCTGACACACACAGTTCTCCCTTTTCTCATTGTACGTACCACATACAATAAGGTAAGCACAACATATTCTTCTGTAGGCCATTTTTACTCTTTGAGCAAGCACTTATTATTGCAACAGTGTTTGTTGGTACACTTCATGTACTTTTCAGGATGCTGGTTGAACTTCTTTTATTTATTTACTTTGCTGTTTGTTTTTTGGTTGTGTCTTCTGGCCAGTTGTCTGAGAAAAATAAAAGGAGCAATAGGTTTGACTATCAGAAGGATGTACTTGATTGCTGTACAATCCCAATTAACTAAAATTGACTATTTCTTTTTCTTTGAGGCTTTAACCAAACTGACCCTCTATTATCCATACAGTCTAGCAGCAACTGTCCAAGACAGAAATCCCCAATTAGCATGGAAAATTAAATACACATTCTTTTTTTCCTCTAAGTTACAGATTCTTTCTTCTCTTACTTGAGCCCTAGGTAAAGCAATTTGATGCTGTGATAGATGTGGAAATAGCTTCATCAGGTCACAATGGATATGTATCAATGTGATTATTTTCCTTTTAAAACACAACAATTCCCATACAAACTCAAGTGAATAAACATAAGCCAGTAGTCAGGGATCTGCTTTTTTCTCCCTGCTTTCAAATGTCATTGATGAAGTTCAACTCTTGGGCTGGTTGCCAAGTGCCAAGTGCCACTGGTCAATCCCTTTCCTGTCAGATTTTCTGGGTCTATCAGATTCAGAACATTGGTGGGATTTATTTTTCATTTTTATTTTACATTAACTTGACAATGCAGTTTACACACAGAGAGATAAGCCCTGAAACGAATTAACTGCAGAGCAGTATCACACATAGCCCTCAATACTTTGGGATAATATCCCAGAAACTCAATCAAAGTATATTTTTATTATTAGTCATCATGTTAGACTTGAGAGTCTAATTAAGAAGAGTCTAGGTCTATTTATCAGTGTCCATAGAGATACATTATTAGTTTAGTTGAAGATCTTTTGAATGTTCAAATAAAAATGCTGAGGTAAAAGCAGAGAATGGTAAAACTAAACTGCACAGTATATTACTGGTACTATTATTTTATTTGTACTTTTATAATGGCAGGTGAGTATGTCTGTTAAAAGAAAGCTTCACTTCCATTTTTCTTATGAAAGGAGAATGGAGAATGGAATATTATTATTATTTTAATCTTAATCTAAGCACTGAGTTTCTAAGTAAGGGCATTTTCAGAGTTTTAAGCTGGATCTTTGCCCTAGATCAGATTGCCTGTGTGTAGGCCACATACAGGATTTGTACACTGAAGATTTACAAATCTGTTTGCTGGGCAAAAGAATTATGTAACTCCTTATCCATGTTGCCAGATATTCAATCTGATTCATTTTTTTATCTAGAAACTAAAGGCATGATGTGAGAAAAAGCTTGTCCGTAATATTAACTCAAAAACCAAGATCTTAATTTGATAATTTGATATATATGCTTTTTATATTTAGTTATACAGTAGTTTTATGCTGAATGTAATAAAATGTTTTTAAAATTACAGTATAATATATTTCTTTAAACATTTAATATTTAATACAATTTTATTGATATATTTGGTTACCTTTAATGATACAAGACATTTTGCAAAGGAGGAAGCAAAGAAATAAGTATTCAGATATTCCACAAAGTCCATGTTTTTTTTACACCTTTACAAGATATGGAATATTTCAAGTAGGAAAGAAATAATTGCTGGATCCTGTTGATATAAGTATTTGATTAAATTGAGAATTTGACTACAATCGAGTTGTAGGAGAAAGAAGCACGAACATGTTTGTGTATCAATATATAGTCTTAAAAGGCAAACCTGCATATTATAAATTATACTTTTGTTTCCACTACCATTATTTAGATGAAGACAAATTGCTTAAAGACAGCTACATAAGTCAACCAGTTATGTTGCCAGATGGAACATTAGAAACATTATGAAAGAAGAAAAACAAATGTGGTAGAAAAGTATTCAGAACTATTTCCAAATGTTTCTGAAATTTACAATAATACATACCCAAAACTGATTCATAAAACTTGAACATTCTTAAAACAGTTTCTACTCAATTTTTATTTGTTTGTTGTGTGTTTGAACCATTTTTTTGTAATTATAATCTTAATTCTGACATAAGAACATATTGTTTCTAAGTTATTTACTTTTCAGATTTGATTGCAGAATTTTCATCGTCCAGACTGCATCTTCATCAACTTCCATTAAGCTCCTTTCTCTTGATTTCCAATGCATTTTTCCTCCAAATTCATACATAATTGGTTGGACTGAAGAAACAGGATAAAATGTTACAGTAATGTTTTTGATCTGTGGGAAAATTTGAAAATACCATGGTTTGCCAGAAAACAACAGATGATTTGAAAGCGAAGTTCCCACTTAGAGCAGAAACTTCTTCTTTAATCCAGGAAAATGTCATTATCCAAGTCATTGTCTTGTTGTACCATTTGTATTTCCAGTTTGATTTTCAAAGCTTTAACCAGCCTCTTTTGTATATCAAGTAAAAAAAAAACTTGTAATTTTCATTGCTTGCTATTTGTAATTCCACTTTAGCTGTCCTATCTGTATCTTACAATCTATAGGTTTTTTTTGTATTTTTACTTTGATTTTCAAAATTTTAATCAATTTCTTTTGTGTAGTCAGTAAAAAGTACTTAACAATATCATTCTTTTAGCTTCTCATTTGCAACTCTACTTTAATTGGTCTCTTCATTTTATAATCTACATTTTTTAAATTATCCATTATTTCTAGTTATAGTATTTCTAATTTATGATATCATACAGTTCAAATTTCTGTATTGGCTTAAGAGAGACAAAACATTCTGGTTCCTGTGAAATATGGTTAATTTTATTTAATTATTTCCAAATTTTGTAATAAGTATCAATGGACCCTTAATTTGTTTATAATGTACATAGATTGAAATTTTATTTAGCTGTTTGCCATTTATTACCAATTCTTTAAATTCTCAAATTTATAATTTTATTTATTTTTAATTTAAGAATGAACTCACCAGATGGTTTTTCAAGTCTGTCATTCCAAAGACTTCTAATAGCTTTAGATTCCTAAAGAAACAATTTCTGAAAGTGATTAGAAAGTGACATTAGCAAATTCAGTATCCTTTCAGAGGCTGTACTGCATTTGTGAGCATAATGGATGGTCCCTTCATATTTGGCACTCAGACCCATTTGGTATTGTTGTCATGCAGGATCCTCATGAAGAGCATCTATCTGGAGCACATGGGAAATGATTTCCCATCCTCTCCTTGTTCAGAGAGGTTTCAAAGAAAAGAAGTTTGCTAAAATCTTAAATTTGGCTTCAAGAAAAAATGAAGAAAGACCAAATCCTACAACAATATCTGAATAAATGACAGATCAAGATTATTAGAAGCAAGTGGAAGATTTGCTTGATTGTTACAATTAGATATAAAGTTCTGGTAATCCTTTATAGGCTTTTTATTGACAGGACTGAAAAGCTAATGATTTATAGATTTGCATATAGATAAGAGATGTGTTACGAGAAGAAGAGAAATGGGAAGAAGATGGGTTATGGGAAGATTTATATCCTTGTAGCACTTGAAGAGTTATCATATTTGCTTTTACTAGTTGTGATGAAGATTGGAAACACTTGTTTAGAGTGACATCCAATCTTCATCACTACTAGTAGAAATAAATCTAAAAACTCTTTATCCTCCATAAGCATACAAATCTTTCCATAATCCATCTTCTTTCACATTTATTCTTTTTCTTTATCTTACTTTCTTTTTTCATTCTTTGTACTTTTTATTCGTTCTATTTCTTTTTTCTCATATTTTGTTATATTTGTTTTTTGTAATGTAATTAATATCTTTAATAAAGATGAGAAAAAAATCAAAGCAGAAATCATCAGATTTAAGTTATTATATTTTTGGATACATTCTTCAATACATACCCCTCTCTTATGCTGGGAAAGGTAGAAAAAAAGAGAAAAAGAATGATTAGCAGTAAGAGGAATGGTTTTGATAGTTAGCTTGGCTTTACCCTTGGAAGACCTGACCATTCAGGATAGATCATCCTGCAGGAAGTCTATCTATGTTAGGAGTCTTCAAATTTGACAAGTTCAAGGCTTGTGGACTTTAACTCCCAGAATTCCTGAGCTAACATGACTGAGGAGGAATTCTGGGAGTTGAAGTCCACAAGTGTTAAAAATATCAAGTTTGAAGACCCCCTGACCTATGTCATCCCCAAGATCAGTGCTGACTTGATGGCACATAATCAATTAATTTAATATACTAATAGGATATAAGAATTCTAAAATAAATGTATGAGAATTTCATCAAAAATTTACTATTTTTGTAATAAAAAGTAATCTTCCATTAGACTTAAGGACAATTGCTACATAAGGAAAAGAATTTTTCAGTACAAAGGTAAAGTCATTATTAATTACTATTCCTCTTACTTTTCTTCATTTAATTTCTAAAGATGTTAATGCCAGCTATTTTTCCTTATGTATCAGTACTTGTAATAGCATTGTTAAAAAAATCTTAATATTAAGAAGAAAAGGAAGCAATTTCATTTATTGGGCCTCATCTCAGCTTTAATATTGTACATGCAATTTCACAGCAGAAAAAATCCTTCAAAGTATTACATGGAATGTAAGAAATCATTTGGAAGTTTTCATGCAATAGCTTCTGAATCACGGGTGGGATTCTATCAGTTCATGCCTATTCACTAGAACCAGTTGCCAACATTCTGAGCAGTTCGGAGAACCGGTTGTTAGAAGAAATTACTGGCCTAATCCTATAAGGAAGGCTGGAAGGAAGCATTCTGATGTTGCTTACAGAAACTGCCTCTCTGTTAACCCTTATTACATTCTTGGCAGGACTAGACTTCCTGTCTTAGGAACTTCTCTGGAGTTTTTTTCCCCTCCTTTGCTCGTACTTTGCTTGTGTGGAGTGAACATTCAAAGTTACAATGGCAGTGAAAAAAGTGACTTATGACCATTTTTCACACTTACGACTGATGCAGCATCCTCACAGTCATGAGAGGCCAGGCGAGGAGATGCATGCTTCAATGTGAGTGATACTGAGTTGGCCACACCCAGCCAATAACATGACCACCAAGCCACATCTGCCAACTTAGCCACGCCCATAGAACCGTTATTAAAAAATTTGAATTCCACCTCTGTTCCCAATCCTTAATAATGCAGCTAAGTTCCTTTTTTCCAACTTTTTGTTCATAGTTTGAAAGTTTTTTATACTTCTTGTTTAGTTTTGCTTCCAGCTCAAATTACATCACTTTAGATTACAGCCTTGGCTGCGCAGTCATCAGCTGGAATAATATTTTGCACTGAGATATGTCACCAGCTCCCAAATACCCTCGGCAAACAAAGAAATAATGACTTTCTTGGGTTTTATTCATTTCCTTTCTTTTCTTTTTGTTTCCCTTGTGGCTCACTAACTGTTTATAGCAGACTTCTGGATAGAAAAAAGAAAGTATATAAATAGAAAGACAAAACAAAAACATTAATAAAGTAATTGCTTCTAAACATTTTATTTTCAATTTGAAAGAGAACAATGTTGTCTTTATCCTTAAAGCAGAAGCTTCATGTGTTCCTATGTCACCATAAGCAACAGTGAAAAAAAACTGGAAATATATTTCAGCAGTATCTGGAAAGCCACAGATCTTCCAACTTCATCTTTTTACCAAAAGTAAAACCATTTCCCTTAACCTTGGGAAAGAGGATGAACACTTCCTATGTGTATTTTCCAAATTTGTTGAACTAAGGATCCTATACCCATCAACTGGCTGAAAATTGTACTATTGTTATGATTTAACCACCTGGAGTAAGGCTATAGCAACTTTATATTTATTGTATGGTTTCTTGCAAATGTCATTTCTTTAAGGTTGTTTGGCCTTCATGTGCAAAATTATACTTCATTGTTACTATAGTTGAGAAACACAATCTGTCCCCCAGTCCAATCTCTGAAAGAGAAGAACCAAGTAGTATATATAAAGACATCTTTTTTAAAAAAAAATGTTTTGTTTTACTATATTTTACTATATATATTTATATATAATGTTACCATCTTAGTTCAGAAACCCAAACTATGAATATATTACAATTGATGCTTCCTCTGGTATCCAAATGATGAAAGAAAGCTTATGATAAATCAAAGTACATGGAGACATTGAAATAGGGAACTTCAAGGACTAAGATGAATTTAGATTGACCAAGTAGACAGATGATGCTGAAAAATAATTAATTTGCATCTACACCATAGATCTAATAAAAGTTATATCATTGATCTTCTGCTTAGTCAGAAGCCAGAGATGCTTATGCATGGACATTGACCCAATTTTAAAAATAAGGATAAATTGTGTTTAAGATATGCAAATCAGTATTAATCTGGTCCATTTATTGACCATGACCATAATTTACAGTTCTAGTCCTTCTTTTTAAAATATATTTTATAACCACTCATTTGTCTTTCATAGTTTAAATATATTATTATTGGCATTTATTAGTATTACCGTTAAGTACTGAGCATCACAAATCATGTTTACACTTTCACTTTGTAACACACTCTTTCTAGCATATATAGACCATACACACACACACACACACACACACACACACACACACACACACACACACTTTTCTTGCATTTTCAGAGCTCTTGAGAAAAACATTTATATAATATCTATAGGGCTGTACAATAGTAAAATCTTTTTCACTTTATCCCTGCATTCTCTCTCCTGATTCATACAAGCTGTTAGTGTTAGGGAAAATATACCCTAGCAAAAGTTGCACAGCAGACAGGCAGCCAGGCAGGCTATTGTGAGAGAAGCTATGTTTATGGTTTACACACACATAAAGACAGATACACTGATAGTAGTTAAAT
>JANHFN010002174.1:83402-95924 GCA_032468175.1 Toxicocalamus goodenoughensis | reverse complement strand
CCTTCCTGCCTTCCTTACAGGATTAGGCCAGTAATTTCTTCTAACAACCAGTTCTCCAAACTGCTTAGAATGTTAACCACCAGTTCTAGAGAATAGGTGCAAACTAGTAGAATCCCACCCCTGCTTATATCATGTTTCAGTAGTTCACATGCTCATTCATATCAAATGACACAAAAATACTCATCCATATAATTGCATCATTTGGTGCTGCTTTTCCTTATGGTGTATTATTAATACACATGTATAAAATAGTATTTCAAAAAGAGTGATTATTGGGAAGACATGAATGAAGACACTAAACACTATGGTAAATTACACATGTACTCTATACTCTATATTCCCTAATGGCATAAGGGAATATAATGCATTATTTCAATTCCAGTAAAAAAAATCAGATAGCTAAGAACTCTGTATTTCAAAAGTGAAATAGTAATATCAGTCCAAGCAACAAAGTTTTTATTGTTATCTATATCCATAACTATATTTTTATCTCTTTATATCAGAGTCACATTGCAAAATGTTCTTTAAATATAGAAAATTTGTACAGTCTATTTGCAAATGATCATATTGTTTTATTCTCTGTATTGCATTTGTTAAGTATAATGAGAGGTTATGAATAGTATCACATCTTTTTTCAAAAGGTATCTTGAAAGAAAATTTGTATTGAGACAATTCTTTTATTTAAACATCGCTATTTAAAAATACATCTGCTCCTTCCTAGCCAAAAATGATGGGAAAAAAACATGGGGAATGCAGGAAAGATATGAAGATTATGATTTTAGGATAGTACATAGAATAGCATATGGCAGAATTTATAACTAAACATGATAGGAAACTGCAGTATTCATAGAAGACATCTATTTTTTTTCCACCTGAAAAACAAAATATACACAATATATGTGAATATACATTTTCCCCAGGAACTATTTGGAAGTTTGTAAATGTATGATCCATGACCTATCCTAATCTGGCATGATAAAAATTGAGGCTGTTGTGCATGGGTTGCCTCTCTCTCTGTGTGTGTACACATATTTTTTTCCTCTCTCTGAATTGGATAGATTTGATAATAAGATTTAGAATGCATTAGTTTTTTTCAACAGTGATAGAATTTGATAGTTGGGCTTGCTATTGTATTTTATTTGTTATCCCATTGAAAGCAATCTTATTTCCCCTGATGCTAAGGGAATTTTATTGAAAAATCTTGGATGTACTGAGAGAAAAAATAACCTTAGCATTAGATATACAGTCTTTTCTACAAAGCATTTCTAAAATATATTAATAACATAGTAAACAATATGCTTGGAGATCGGAAAACATTTTTATTAACATTAGTGGAGAAAAATTCCTAAATGATATGAAAAAAACATATTCAGAATATTGTATTTATAAAGTCCAAACAAATCTCAGTTCTCATTATTTTTATAGAAATGAGACTGAATATCCCAGTGTTTTGTGGTTTCATGAAATTGTATCACAGCAACCATTCTGAAGGACTCTCTTCAGAAAGTTCTTATGTAAAATGTTGTGGGATATATTTTATTGAAACTGTTGTAGAAAAATCTTTGCATGGCCATACATGTATTAAGAAGCCCTTGTATAATTTTTACTATTGGTTTTTTTACTTGTTTTTTCTTTGTACTATTCTATTCTAAGTTTTTTTTAAGTCCCATGAATGAAGTAGCTCCTGCCTGATCTATATGGCCTTCTTCCACTATTGTACCAGTCAGATGATAATCATTTTGTGATAATAAACAAACTAAATGCTAATAGATCTTAGCATTTTCATGTGCAGCCTCTGTGAATTCCTTCACCACCTCAGGAACTAGGCCAGTAAAGTCACTGTCCTCATAGGGCTAGTGATTACCTTATAGCTGTGAGAAGAACAAGAACCAGGGAATGGGAAATTAACTGTTTTTTCCTAACAGAACTTTTACCTTCCATCTTTTCTCCTTGAATGCTCCTTTTCTTAACTCTTAACTTGCTTAAGGACAAATTGGTCCTTAAGCTGGTTGTGACAGCCTCCTGGACACATGTAGATTCTTCCAAGGGTGATGGTTGCTGTTGCCACTGCTTACAGTGGTAACATTGAATAGCAAGTGGGTTGCTCAGGAAGAAGCAGAAAATGGGAGAACAGCAAGGAAGGCAGGAGATTTGTGCTGGCTAGAGGGAGAGATAATAGTAGGAAAGGAAAAGAGAAAAACCTCTTCCTGGTTTTGATTGGCTTGTGGTTACTGGTAGAATAGTGAGCTTTTCAAAGTTGTTCTATGACAGGGTGACAAACTCACATTGTCATGGTGGCATCACGTGTCATATTGGGACTTTATTCCCCTTTGCTAAATGGGCATGGGCATGGCCAGCATATGATGATTCCGTCCGTGGGCCAGAAGTTTGACAGCCCTTTTCTATGAGGTTGATATTCTACTTGGCATAGGGTAGAGAAACTTTAATTAGCAGAGAAGTTTTAGTTTTTAATATTGACAAAGCAAAAAGTTCCACAGAGACAAACTTACTGGAGGAGAGATTATAATTTTTTCTGCAGGTAGAACTTTTCATGATAGTTAGATAAGAAGCAGAGACATGGCTACTAATGCTAATTTTATTCTAGGACAACATTAACAGTAAGGTTGCAAGTATTTGTCTTCTTCTTTCCTTTTGCTTTCTGGGAAACCATGGAAGAATCCAGATTCTCATGGAGCTGAACTGTAACCAGGAAATCATGAAAAAGTGATAAAAGGAAGTTATTGTGTAGTTATAAATGGATTGAATTGAAACTTCCTGAAAAGGTGAACAAGATCTTTCATTCGGTCATGGTCTCAACTCCATTACTTTCCCCAAGGTAAAGCTGGCCTCAGTCTTATTAGCCTTTTGGAAAGCCCCTAAAACAAGGTTTTGCCTGCTAAATGATTATATGGTCACTTCTTTATATGCTTTTCTGCCATTTTGCTTTTAACCTTTCTTAATCTTTCTAATTTAATCTTTTAAAATTATTTTTATGCATTTGAACTGCTTTATATACACTCTGCCAAGAGTCACTGCATTGACAAGTGACTATAAATATGGTAAATAAGTGAATAAATAACTGGACTAATCTGTCTACTAATCTGTCTCTTTTGGTTGTAAAAGCTGCATGGAAGGTGACATGTAGTTGGGTTGATGCTGTAACTTTGGATTTACTTTTGGGAGTGTGGAAGATGCCTTGCTGCCTTGAAGTAGGCCTGGGTGCTGCTATTCCTCACAGTCTTTATTGGACCAGCTGTATTAAACAATTGTTAGAGAAGGTGTTGAGATGTTGGTAAGGATACTTTGATGAGATACTTTAGAAGTGTTTAACAGCCATATATTTAACTTACCACAGAAGTGGTGCAAATAGAATTGGAATTACATTTTAATTGTATACCGCTATTTGTCACATTTTATTTGGTAGTATTTAGAGCATTTTTATTGCTAAATATTGCACTTTGACTTACTAATTTTGTCCTTACATATTAATAATGCCAATAAATAAATGAAAAGATTTATCTGTGCAAACAAACCTTGAAACCTTGGGACTTTGAAATGCAGCCTTCATTTCAGTAGGAGGTTTTTATTTATATCTTAACCTAAATCATGGAGTTCATCTGGACTCAATTTAAGTATTTAATAGTATGAAATAAAGCAACAGCATTACTAACTCAAAATCTCATATTCACAAATAAACCAAATAATAAAGAGGATAGCTTAAAAATAATTCAATAGGAAAGGAAATGTGAAATGCAGTGAGATGTACATATAATTGGGAAAACATGGTAGTCAAATAATTCCAGAAATTCAAATTATATTTAGATACATCATGCTTGTTAAACACTATTAATTATTTGAATGGATTTGATGCATCTACTATTTTAGATTCAGACACAATTAAAGAATAATTAATTTCAGTATCAATTGATACTGCAGCAATCCTCATAGAAAAAATATCTTAAAACATGTGAGGAATTTGTTAATGGTTATATTATCAAAAGCACTGCTTTACTTTATATGAAGGAAGCTGTATTTTTTTTATTCATTAACCTTGGAAAACAATTTATTAATGGAACTTAATTTTGAGAATTCTTTAATAACCAATGCTTTCCTCAGACTAATTGAAACTGGCCAATAATCTGAATAAGCTTTGTTTTCTTATTCTTCAAATATTTCATAATGTTTCATAAATAACTGTAACAATGCAGTTCTAAAACTTTTTTTTACATTTTTTTTATTTGGAAATTGGGCTAAAGTGGATTTAATGGAGCTTGTAAGTAAACTGCAGGCTTGCTGTTTGACAACTGCTTTAACATAATTTTGCAGCTGTTTATGACAAGTGAGAATAAATCTATTTCTGTGCCAAACTCTAGTTCTGTAAAGTTTCCAGGCACAAACACAAATTCAGTAACTCATATATTTGTTAATATGCATAACAGGGGAAAAACATATTTGTTTATATTATGGATTTTTCACACAAATTTGTGCTAATTAAAGATGATGCTTTATATAAAACAATGCTGAAATTTATTACCTTAATTCTAATTTGTATATAGTTAATACTTGATTTACATATTTCAAAGTTGGTCTTGCAGTTGTAATATTTGTGGACAAGATGAATCTGAAAACATATAATATCCTAAAAAATAGTTATATGAAAGACCGTTATAGTCATCTATTGAAAAAGGAATTACCGTCATAACATAAAGACATTTAATAGATTAAAAATAATTGGTTATTCCTCCCTCTTAATTCCCACATCTCTGTTTCTAAAAGTTGTTGAATTGTATGGCTAAGAGGGAAGATGTTTCATTTGTATTGTTGAATGTATGGTCTGAAGAGGTAAAAAGGTCAGTACCCTTAGATAGTTTTCCTCTCATTTATCCTAAATAATCTGATCACCCAGATTACTTTCTACTCTATATTCTGCAGATTGTATCCAACTGAGAAAGGAATTATCATGTCCTTGAAAAATAATTCACTATTGTCACAATGCAATCAATAAAATGTGGAAGGCTAGTCTCTTAACAGGACAGCTTAGCATAAATGTTAGCCTCCAATCCCAAATCTATTGTACTTATACAGTATTATATTGTAGATGCATATGTTGCCTAAGAAACATGGAGCTGAGAGGAAACTTGTCCCTGAATTTGACAAACTTTTACAAAATGGCCTTTTCACATACCCACACACACCCTAATACAAACCATAGGTACTTCAGGTAAAGCAAAAAAATGCATGTATTAAGGGAGGGGAATCAAGTTTTTATATACAAGTGAAACTTGAAAAAATAGAATATTGTGCAAAAGTTCATTTATTTCAGTGATGCAACCTAAAAGGTGAAACTAATATATGAGATAGACTCATTACATGAAAAGCAAAATAGTTCAAACCATGATATGTCATAATTGAGATGATTATGGCTTACAGTTCATGAAAACCCCAAATCCACACATTCATTGCACATTCAAAAAGTATCTATTATTCAACAAAGTGACAGTGTCATTAGAAGTGGACCATCACTTCACTTTCCTGCTTTGCTCCTGGGCTGTGCTTCTAACTGGCAGATTAGCTTCAGTACAATGCATGACAGTCTGTGCTTGAGTCTCCAACAAGACCAAAGTATCCCTTCAAATAACTGTCCAAAAGAAATAAAAGGAGATTTGAAAGTGCCAACTAAGATATATGATGCACACAAAAAATTACAAAAGAAGATGCTATGTATTAGACATTGAACTTAAATGGCACATTGTTTTCATCAATCAAAATCCTACATGTGATGGTGTAGGCCACAGGTGTCAAACGCATCAGGTGATGTATCATTACATATCACAACATTTTTTGCCTTTGCAGAGCTGGGTGTGTGTGGCTTGCATGTGATGCAGCCGGCTTGTGGGCTGTCACTTTGACATCCCTGGTGTAAGCAACATGATGTCAAGTCAGATATTTTATAAGCAGAATATTTTTATATTTAAAAGTGATCAAATTGCTTGAAATATCTCTTCTTCACTCCTCTGTGGAAAGGGGGGGGAGATTCAAGCATTGATTTATAGAATACAATATTATATCATATGCTGTGCAAATACTTTTTAATAACTTAAAACATTGAAACATATCATCAGGCAGAAAACATTATCTGTAATAGAAATAATTGGGCTAAAGTCATATCAACCATCCTATATGATGCATTCCAAATCAGACCAATGGATTAATATTCCAATGCTTGATTTACATCTCCAACACCAAAGTGATTGCAATCAAACTTTATTAAATAGTTTGTGAGGTATACATTATATTTGAAATAACATTTTCTATAGCATTATACACAATGTTATGTCCCTATCAGAACAGCGCCATTCCAAAAGGAAGGGGATGTTTCTTGGGATTGAATGTTTTGAATGCTTTCACTTTTGCTGTAACTACATGGGGATTAGGGAGGAGGACTGCATCAGAATAGGTTCCCTTCCAATTGGTTTCAGTCTGTTACCCAAGGCCACAGCTTTCCAAGGATGACATATTATCACCGTCTTGCTTTGGAGTTCTCATAACACTTTTGTGGCATCATATTGGCTACTGGTGGACATGGGGCATTGGGTGGGGCTTAAACATGGAAATTAGCTTAATGCTTCAGAGTCTGACTCATTTTTCTGCAATCACTTCTTTCAGTAAGTTTTTTGAAATACCATTTTTTCAAGTCATGCTTTCCTGACAAGATAGTTGAGGCAGGTCCTTACAAAGGACAAACTTCTACTGATTTACAAGATTTTTAGGCTCCATAAATATTTAATATTACCTTAAAAAGTACACTGCTGGCTTAGGGCACTTAAATATTACTGGCAAAATATTTGTCATTTGCAAAGCAAAATGGATCATGAATGGATCATCCAGTTTCTTCTCTTTCCCATCCTTTTTTCATGCAAGAGGAACTACAAATCTGGAGATAGACAAAATATATTCCATTTTTCCATTCCTCCTATATCCTTTTCTTCAACTACCAAATGCCTCAAAACCATAACTGGATTAGTTTTACCTCTTTGATTTCTTTCTACTAACCACTCTATGAGATTTTGTCCAACTTCAGACACTCAACATCCCTTATGGTTGAAAGTCAGTCTTTTCAAAATATGTAGCTGAATAAAATTGGCATATCAGGCCCTCTCATATTTTATCCCTTTCTAATGAAAAAAACAAACAAAACAAAAAGCTACAGCCATTTGTGTTTATCCCATCCTAATGAATGGCAGAACAAATTCCTTTTTAAACAAATCTGAGCAATCAGACAGATTAGACTACTTTTCACAGCAGATGCCAGGCATTCAAAACTACACATTAGGCTCTTCATTTGGATTAGAGAATCTCTGCATGTTTATAGACTATAGACATGAAATGTTAATGGAAACAACAACCCCAACTCTTCAAAAGAAATGACTAAATATCTTTAATTATGCATTTAGTATTGAGTACTGCTCAAAAGCAGAAGGCAAGAAGCACTACAAAACGTATAAGAATTACTGAAATAATAAGGTCTAATGATAAGTGAGCAGCTAAAGAAGTCCCAATGGTTGCTGGTTTTTCAAAGTCTCAGGATAGGCCAGACTGTTTCTATGATTTGTGAGGCCCTAAAGCAAAATAAAAATGGAAGAACCTATTGGGTAAACTGACTAGCAGACAATAAATCGCATGTTTTTTTAAAAAAACATAGATATGTATAGGTAGTAATAATGAAAAACTGTTGTATAAAACATAAATGTGCACCTTTAATGCTACATAAAAAATTTCCCTCATAACTAAATATTAACTAACTCTAAGTCTCGCAAAACGTTTCCTTGCATTTGGGGGGGGGGGTTTGTTTAAAAAATGATAATAATAAAAGAATTGTATAGACTTTGTCTATATCTAGTAGATCTGTAATTAAATTGAACATGATGGGTCTTTATGATTCTCTTCGGGGCAACACTACAGTTCTTGCATTGCTTGTTTGCTCCTGTCAAATGCTGGGAAGAAAGAAGGAAAAATAAATACATAAAGTAGACAATTGAAATAGAATATGAAATTAAACCATCATTCCAGTCATTATTGATGGAAAGCCATAGATATTTATGAAATATCTATCTAAATATGGAAACTAACAGAAGAAAAATCAGTAAACATTCTAACTAAATATTCCTGCTTCAAAAGGGAGATCTTATTTCTGATGGAAGGTATGTTGGGGTAGCACCTGCATAATATATCTATCATAGGATTAGATTAATAGCCATGATTTAATCAGGGCTTGTTGAATAAGATGTGATAGCTGGATGAAGGTAACATGCAATTATAAACCATGATTTACCTTGTTTCAAGTTTAAACCAAGATTAAGTACGCCACTTCATGTGCTGGGCAACTCTGTTACAGTGAAATGGATAGAATTGGATGTTCTAGTTTCTTTTATAAGTATGTAGTCCACTGAGGGTTTACATTCACATAGTATATTCAACAGAGCTATAGAAAATACACTGTATGTGTTTTGTGATCCCAGGACTACAGCAAATACGTTGGTTACCACTCTGACTCAAGCACACTGAGGAGCACTTATTGTATGACTGCTTCTTTGATAGAAGCCAAAATGGATTTTTCCGTATATGGAAGGACCATTTTACATACATCTTTAATACTACTATAGAACTAAGCCACCATGCTGTGCTTTGAAAAGAAGCTTTTCATCTTTCAGAAATTCTTGAAAACAGGAGTACTTGAATTGTGTGTGTATGTACATGTGCATGAAATTTTATTCTCCAAAAGTCCTCAGTGGTGATTGGCAATTAAGGTTTTTATGGACAAATAATATATGCTCTTCCCACAAAGATGGCCAATTATGCTTTCTGAAATCTTTTTCAAGGCTCATTATTAGTAATTTACTACTTTCTAAAGATGAGCCCTAGAGAGGATTAAAAAAAATAAAACCTTTGACACCCCTGGTTTTTCTGCTTTAGAAAAGAATGGAATAACAATAACATTAAAGATTTGGTGAAGGACTCTGTAAATAGTTACAGAGACCTATCTATATTTCTTTTTAATTTCTATTTTCCATTCATTTGGCAGACACCTGATGTGTATGTATAAAAGAGAATTTGCACTGACCACTGCAATTAAACTGCTTTGGATCCACATAGATGATTTCATTTAATAAAACAAAATATTGAAAACAGATGTATAAATTGGAAGGAATAATATCATTAACATTTTTTAAAATGAAGTTTGTCATTTGGTTTCTTTTCTCTGAAATGGCTTGCATTAGGCACTTTTACAGGATGCAAGAAATCCTCAGAAAATAGATACATACTCTTGTCTAAAATGTCCAAGGTGAAACTTTGAATTAAAGACTTCCGTACGTTGCAATATGGTGTGTATGTTTAATACCTATAGTTGCAGTTTTACATTTTGTCCTTATCTTTGTCTTCAATTTCAGAAAGGAAAGTAAAGGAATAGAAGTTGAACTGAATTTGCTTCAGAATCCTTCCAAAAGAGAATATGGAATGGAAAACATTCTTGCTTATTTAGCCCTCTCTTTAGTTGCTGGAAAATATAGCTGAAATCTTGTGCAGCAGACAGATAAAGTGTTCAGTATCTGATCACCAGCTGACAGGCATAGTAAATGCATTGATTTAATCTCACAGCTTCAGTGTTTTGGGAAAACTGGATTCAGCAGTTTTACCTACAGTGATTTTCATGCAATCCAACCTAGTACATTGTCAATAGACCAGAAGGATTCCGGCCTTGGTCCTAGATACTATAATTACAGTATTGAATTATTACTTTTATACCTCACTTAATGTAAAGTGTGAACCAAAGTATGGTAACACACAGGCAGGATCATGTTATCTTTCTACATTTATATACATACCCAGGAGACTTTTAAAAGTGTTGAATAATCATTTAAATTAATCTTTCTATTTATATAGAAATTCAGAATTGTACATGCATAAAATATCAAGAAATAATCGGACAAGTTTCAGCCAGTAATGAAGTGCAAATAAAGGTCATGCAACAGTTACTTCACAATACTCCCATCATTTTTCCTTTTCCTCACTCCCATACCATTCTTTCACAAACCAATTCTTCTGAAATTTTAATAAATTAATGTTATAAATGATTATTCTTTGTGATAACATGACATTATGACTGCAGGATTAACAGGTTGAAATATTTCCCCTCTCTCTGGAAAGAAATTAATTTGATTGTACAGCTCAGTTCAGAAGAGAAATAAAAGTCATGGAGAGGGAAGGGAAGGGAAGAGATACTAAAACTGTTAATTTCTGAAAGATTAAAGATATGGGCCAGCAACTTAATAATTACTTTGCTGGAGACAGCCTGTTTCTTAATGATAAGTCAATTAGGGGCAAATGCTCAACTGAGGAAAGAGACATACTGGACATCATACATTATTTGTGTCTACTGCCTCTGGTCTACATTTCCCTTGACTCAGCTAGAGTCTTCTCCATTGCTCAAAGTCTTTTAGCAAGCTGCAGAAGTCAGGTTTTAGTATAAAATAATACTGAACAGAAACCTGTCCTTTAGTTTAAGTAGAATGTAGCCATATCTGTTATTTCCATTATTCTAAATTTCCCCCAGCTGGACACGGTCTTTAATCAGAAGAAGATTTTTTTGTGGGGTATCTTTCTCTGTCATTAAAAGCAAGTGTAGAAAGTCAAGAAAGTTGCTGAAGGACTGTATAGGAGTTTCATGCAAATTGACTGACTATGTTAAGAATAAGAGATGTACTCAAACTGCACCTCTTACCCAAGTTTCATGAAACTTTTTTCTTTAAAAGCAAAATTGAAAGTCATTTCTTTTTTCTAGAAAGGTTTTAAAAAGAAGCAATTGCTGGTAGCTGTGGTGGTGCAGTGGTTAGATTGCAGGCTCACTAAGTCTGCTGCCAGGAGTTTGATCATGACCAGTTCAAGGTTGACTCAGTCTTCCATCCTTCCAAGGTCAGTAAAATAAGGATCCAGGTTGTTGGACGCAATATGCTGACATTGTAACCTTCTCAGAAAGGGCTGTAAAACAGTATGGAAAGAGTATATAAGTTTAAGTTTATCCACATTTATGTTCTACCAATGCCCCATGATAAATAAAATATAGACAAGAAATTTATCTACTATTATCAGTGTGATTAGATAACAAAAACCTGAATTGGAAGAGTCATTTTTCCCAAATATTTATCATAGTTATTAGACTAGGACAAATCAAACCATAAAAGATAATTAAAAATATAAAATGCTGTTAATTTTTATTTATCTTTAATTGTAAGATTCTTTTTATTCTAGCCTTGCAAGTTTCTATGTTATAATTGATCCTAATAGGAAAAAAATGCATATTGTGTATTATGTCATGAAACAATACAATGAAAAATATTTACAGTTTAGATTCAGGTGTAATTAGCAACAGATAATTATCATTGTGTTACCTCACTCTAACCTTTCAAGAAAAAAATGTCTGAGTGTCAACCAACAGAAAATGTTGTGGTAGAGAGATTTTGATATTTTCCAGTAGTAATATTTTCATTATGATAATATTGTGTAAGCTTCTCTCCAGAAATGAAATGGCATACAAATTATTGTAATAACTAACTAATTAATCAGTATTTGTATAACTTCATAGGCAATTGCTATTTTAGTAGAATAAAAGATTTGCTTACTCTGTTTCCTAATTACTTTTTTATATGATCACCCATCTCACCAAGGCATTCTGAGTATCATACAACAATAGAAAAAAGCAAAGATATAAAAACAGCAAATATAAATTTAAATTTAAAGATGATAGTAATACATCTCATAAAAATCAAAAATATAATTCATGTTGAAAGAAATAAAAATATCCCCTCACCAATGGAGCCCTCTAAACAAGTCTCTAGTTCTATGGAGGTCTAATCTAATATGCAGGATTTCAAATGGGGCAGGCTGATGTGACCAGGCAAAGGCTATCATTCAGAAAACCTGGTCCCATACTATGAAGAGCTTTAAAGATTAAAAACAGCATCTTGAACTGAACCTGGAAACAAACTGGCAACCAATGCAGCTTGAGGAGCAGAGGTAAAATATACAGTTTTATGGATGTACATAACAGCCTGCACTGCTACATTCAACAACAGCTGAAGTTTTCAGAAATTCTTCAAGGGCATGCCCAAATAGAGTGCATGACAGTAGTGACAGTAGCAGTGAAAGGTGACTAAATGGGATGTCAAACTTGATTTCATTGAGGGTCGCATCAGGGTTGTGTTTGACCTCATAGGGCCGGAGCACTTGTGGCCAGAATAGGCATAGCCAGCATGATGTTACTTGTGTTGGGGGTTGCCTGTGGTGGCATGTGTGATCTGCCAGTGAAAACCAGATCCCAAGCTTCATTTTTGGCTGCAACGGTCTCCTGCAAGCCTCTGCCAGTGAAAACAGAGCTTAGTCTTCCCTCATAAATAAATAAATAAATAAAATAAATAAATTTAATTTTTATACCGCCCCTCTCCCGAAGGACTCGGGGCGGTGTAC
>JANHFN010002174.1:72046-83302 GCA_032468175.1 Toxicocalamus goodenoughensis | reverse complement strand
TTTTCCGCCAAAGTGATTTCTTTTTGGATTGAAGCTTCCTTACTGTTATGGGTAATTTGTTTTTTCTGGTTTTGGGAATTGTTAATGGTTCATATAGTTTGATGACTCTTTTGACTTCAAGTAAAAATATGTTGTAATGGTCTTGAATACAGAAAATAAAATAAATTGAATACAGAAAATAAAAATTGCCAATCAAGAGATGAAAGATCATTATTTATAAGATCATAGTTGCCTTTTTTGAAGTTATAATTGGGGATTCCGTCATTGTGATGATTTTTGTTTGGACGTATGTTGAGACAAAAGTCTATCATGTTGTGGTCATTGTTGGGAAAGGGTTCTTAAATTTGTATTCCATAAATTTAATTCAAACTATTGCAGAAGATGAGATCGAAGCAATTGTTAAGCCTAGTGTTTTTGGTTACTAGTTGTTCTAGTCCCAGATTTGTTACTACAGTTACTGCATACTGTAGAAGGTTGCATATGTGGGTTCAGTTGTACATTCATTAAGGGTCCAGTTAATATGAGGTAGATTGAAGTCACCAAGAAAGATAAAAGGGTCTGGGCAGGATGCTGCCCATGTTAGTAGTTTTAGCTTGTTTGCATGTTCGATGTCATAATCAGCGGCTCTGTAACATAGTAAGAACCGAAATGTGATATTTAAGGATATTCACCTAATAACCATGGCAAAAAGGCTATAAACAGGGCTCAACTCACTTAACACTGTCTTGTTTAGCAATAGAAATGACTCAATTGTGGTGGTAAATTGAGAACTATCTGTATCACATTTACATATGAAGCTTTTTGTGGATTATACACTCAATCTCAGTCCAAAGATCAATGTAGAAATAAGAAGTATAGAATGGTTGAGTGGGTAGATGCATGCAGAAGTGACATAGTTTAAACTGGAATGATTCATCAATCCCATGACATTTGGGCAAACCAAGAAGTTGACAAATGGTACCTGCTAATCAAAGTGGCACTTCTTTCACATTCATGTTTCCTATTGAACTAGAGCAGGCTTGGGGAGCTCAAAAATTAGATGCCAATTACAACTAATGAAACTTTTCAATTCTGAGTGAAGTAAATTAGCCATTAAGTGTGTTGTCCTTCAGATGCCATTAAGATACCTTAATATATAAAAAATAAAGTTTTGGTAATTTCAGAGATAAATGAACAATTGTTGTTCACTTAAAAACTTAATAGTTGAACACTTCTGCGGAAGTTCTGGAAAATCCAAGGAGGTTTCATGTTTCAGAAGGCATGATTTTTTACCAACTCCTGCTAAGCTTTATACTGGTTTCCTTCTCAGGAGAAATAAAAAGAAAAAAATCCTTGTTGAAAAAGAGACAATCGCAGTTGAAACTGAAATATTATTCTCCCCCCCTTTTTTTTAAAAAAATAGATGACATTATCCAAATATCTCTTAGGGGCAATTATTCTTTCAGTGGCTTTCTCCCTAGTTGTAAATATTGCTGATAGCATTATTTTCCATTGGAGATCTGGGGCATTGTGGTTCAATGCCATGATCCCTGTTGGAAAAAAGACACATGTCTTCTCTACATTACTTCTCTGATGAAAGTGGGATTTGATTATATTCTGCTGCCTTCACCAGAGACTTTCACTGCTTGTTACACTACTTCCATTCTCTAAAAGTGATGATGTGGGAATGGAAACTAGCTGATAGAGAGCTAAATTTGAATGGAAGTTGTTCAAAAGCAGATTGTGCCTATATTGGTTCTGCTCTGAATAACTGAAACAAGGGAATCTGTATAATTAGTCAGCTTGGCTACCCCACCCCATTTCAAGCTTGTATCAAACATACAGTTTGTAAAGGAATAAATTAATGTTATAATTTAACATGTAAGAGAGTAACTTCATTGATTCACTTATAATCCAATTTCCAGAAGCCATACCTACAACTTATTAAACTAAGTGACTGTGGTCTTGATTTCTTAGGGATAAGCACTATTGTGAATTATAAATGGCCAATATTTTCTCAGCTATTTGACACTGTAGCTTGATATACTTCTAACAACTATTTGTACCTTAAAATTGAACTATGGAATTTGTAGTGTTCTCTAGCTTGGTTGTTTAACTGCAGACATTTCATTATCCAACTAATTACATAATCAGTGGTGTTACCAGTATTATTTTATGTACCATAAATAGTATGCTAGGTATTAATATATTACTATGTTCTAGACACACCCATACTATACTAGGTACTTGTATTTTCATGTTTCTTAGTTGTGCTAGTTATCTCTTTGAATTGGAATGACAGATATATTTTGAAAAAAATATAAACACAGGTAATAAAGGATTATGATTACAATTAAGTCCAAAATTTCTTTTCATAAATGAGACATTTGTTAAGTGAATTAACAACTGCAGCTGCTAAGTTAGTAACAAGGTTAAGTGAATTTGGTTTCTCCATGGACTTTACTTGTCAGAAAGTTGCAAATAATGATCACATGATCCTGAGATATTGCAACCATCATACATATGAACCAGTTGCTAAACATCTTAATTTTGATCATGTGACCACGGGGAAGTGTGAAAAATGGTCGTGACATTTTGTCAGTGCCATTGTAATTTTCACATCACTAAATGAATTCTTGTAAGTCAAGGACTACCTGTATTTTATTGATCCCAATTTGTTTCAACAAAAGCATCCATAAAATCTGGTGTTGATTCAATGAAAATCAACCTATACAATAATATGTAGTGCCCTACATTTTGATGATTGGGAGAGGAATTTGAAGGAAACAGATAGTAGATTGAAGTTTTTATTTTTTTAAAAAAAAATCTATGTTAAGTGGATATAAATGAATATTTTTATTACTGTCACTGATCAGAATTGCAAACAAAATTTACAAAAAGCTACACTAAGTGACTGCTTTAATACATAATAATGAGAATGATAGCCTGTTGAAAGTGGCAATGAAAAATAGGAGGTGCAGGGTGCATATTATGAGTTTCCACATTCCAGATAAATTTCAGGTAGAATTGATTCATTTTCTAACGTTTCTAAGATTAGTTTTCAGTGAAAACAAAGCAATCAGTGAACAACTCTGAAATTCAGATTGTGATCTTCTATATCCCATTAGTCAGCTGCCTGTTAAATTTTCCAGATCCAATTCAAGTAATTGCTCAGCCATCTTCTTAGATAAGGAATCAATTCCAGCTGTTTTCATGACCAGATCAAATGAGAAACTGCAAATATTTCAGGATTAATTTTTAGAAGTTGTAAAATACTCATTATGCACTCAGTGGACTGCTTGTCTGCTTGATTGGGTTGCTGGACATAATATTATTCAAGATTGATGGCAGACCTCAGATGTTGTCTGCTTTTAAGAAAAATTACAGGCATATATTGCCTGGTATAGACTTTGATAACAGGCTTTCTCTTTTTGTAAAAAAAAATTCCCTCAATTTCTCTGTCAATTCCTTACAAAGAAACGATTGTTATTATACTTCCTTTCTTGACTATTTAACATCTTTTCGCCCTGCTACAATTATTGTATTTGATCTTTTTTTCTGACCACAACAATGCCTTGAACAGTCTAAGCAGAAGAAAGCATCCTAAGCCTGTCAAGTTGCTTTGTGTTGTTGTAGAAATGTAATCATGACTCTTTTTTGTTTTGTTTTGTTTTGCTTCATGTTTCACAAATGTACCCATAGCCAGCTATTGTTCAGAAATTTATGGCTTGTTTTTGTTTGAAAAATTGAGATCTTTGAAGCATAGACACATTCTGGCCTCTGAATATCTTTTCCAAGGTTTCCATTGCTACACTATCAAGTTTTAGTTTGTAGTGTATTTTTAACTGCACATTCCTTTATTGATGATATTCAATCTTAAAAGGAAAAAAAAACCTAACTTCTTAGTCAGTTCTAAGTCTGGTTGTTGTTCCTATTTTAAGTAGGCTATATCCTTTATATTACATTTAATCCATTTTTTTCCTAGTGCCACCTAATTTTCATTTTTAGGAACCCCTCTCCTTCTCCCTCTCTCTCTCTCTTTCTCTGTCTCATAAGATAGAGAGTCACAGAAAGACAGAAAGTCAGGCAGGTAGATAAAGACAGGCACAGAGACAGACACAAAGACACAGATTAAAATATTCATAGCGCAGGTTTCTTCCTCCAGGTTTAAAACTACACTCATCTTCTTTCCAATCCACTTTCTCTTAATTATGAAAGATTACTATGTAATAGCTGCAGCTCAGTTAGTGTTGAGAATATTGCATATTAATCCTTTGATTTGTTGAAAATACTTTAAAAACTCTTAGAAAATCCGCATTAATTGTCCATGTGAAACTGGATGAAATAAAATGAGAAACAAAGGTACTGAAACTGATTGACCCATTACAGTAATAATGCATAAGTATCTTTCTTGTCCCAAAATGAACAGCTCTCAGTCTTTGATAAAACATAATCTGGATTTAAACCTGAAATCTCCTCTTTATATGGATTGTGTGGTTAATGGTCACTTAGAAAAAAAACTAGTGGCTTTTCTAGTATTTATTAAAAAAAGTAATAAAATAAAGTTAACATATACCCATTACTTCTGCGGTAGATTTCCCCCCCCCCCCCAAAAAAAAAGTTCCTCATTTTTCAACTAGTCCTACCACTAGCCCTGCTTATACTTGACTTCAGATAGGACAGGCAGAGATACAATTCTACATATTGATTAATTACTTATTTTAATTCCAGATTATTGACTGACATTCCCAAAAAAATGGCCTAATGGTAAAATTTGTTTCTAATATGCTCCTCACAAAGATTTCCTTTTATTTTCTAGTAGACCCATCAAAATTACTATGGTACTTGATAAAATTATTTTGTTTGCTTACTGTGTAAAATTGGGTACAGGTGAAAAAGGTTTATTATCTGATTGAAGATATTCTATACATGTAATTATAGACACAAATAAAACTATTATTAAAAGCCAGCTGTTTTAAGAGTTATTTGTTTCTAATCATTTTCTAATAGAGAAGAAGGGTGGCAACTGTTGCCATGAATAATTTGCTGCTAATCAAGAATAATAAAGTGAGTAGTCTAATTTCTTCATCAAACATCTCTGATTAGAATGTCATTACAACTCACTGTTTCCAATTGATTACATGTTGATTGAGAGGATGTTAGACATCAAAATAGTAACAAAATCCATTTAATCACCAAGTACTTTTTACTTACTGATTTGGAGAGAGAGCACAAAGGCTCAGCTTAAAGACACTGAACACATCAGCTGGAGAGCTGACAGCCTTGGTTCGAAACTAGAGCTCTGTTCAACAGGGTGAGCTCTCATTACTTGTCCCAGCTCCTGCCCACCTAGCAGTTTGAAAGCATGCAAATGTGAACAGATAAATGGGTACCACTTTGGTGGGAAGGTAACAGTGTTTGTATGCCTTTGGCATATAGCCATGTTGATACATGATCACAGAAATTGTCTTCAGACAATTTTGGTTTATGAAACAGAGATGAGCACCGTGTCCTAGAGCCAGACATGACTGACAGGGAAATCTTTCACTTTTTAGTTACTACTGTCTAGCAATAGTGCAATACGATAAAAGTCCATTCAGAAGTGAACCAAATCAGATTTATTCGAAAGTAAGTATACGTAGTAGAAGAAAGCAGCAGGTGATGCATTCCACTGAAGTAAGCATGGTACATTGCAACAGGAGAAATAATTCTTACTAAAAGTTAAATTTAGCAAAACAATTTATAAACAAAATACAATTGCTATTTTGTTTGTTTAGTAAAGTGTATATGTGTCAGGGGAAAAAAACTATCTAAGTCTTTATGCTTTGGAGAAAAAAAGAGAGCATAAAGGCATCTTTACACCATATTCTCCAATATATATGCTCAAAACTTTATAGTTCTTAATTGATGGATAAAGTGTCAGACATTTTTTACTACCTTATCTTTCAACATAAGAATTCTTCACCACTAGCTACATATAAAAGAAAGTGTCGGTACACCATTTTTCACACTTATGGCCATTGCAATATCTCCATGGTCATGTGATTAAAATTTGGACACTTGCAATTGACATGTATTTATCACAATTACAATATCCTGGGATCATGGGATCACTTTTTGGAACCTTTAGACAAGCAAAATCAATGGGAGTCACTTAACAACTGTGTTACTAGCTTAACTTAACAACTGCATGATTTACTTAATAATTATGGCAAGAAAATTCATAAAATGGAGAAAAGTCACTGAACAACTGTCTTGCTTAACAATGGAAATATTGAACCCAATTATCCTTATAAGTTGAGGACTACCTTTAAAAGTAAGCCAATCTTCTCCAGCTTGGTGTCCTTCATCTGCCTTCTCTCTCTCTCGCTCTTTTAAAAAATATGATTTTATTAAACTTTTAAACTGGAGGATAACAGGTAACAAAAACCAATAGAAAATAAGAAAAAAAAGGAAAGAAAGCAAAAAGTAAAAACAAATAAAAGGAAGTAGCTTCTGATATTTTCCAGAACAGTAATAAGTAAAAGTATATTTCACCCATCTGATTAAAATTACACCATGTTGCTTTTTTTTTCTACAGTATATCCTACGTCATCATCTAACCCATAAATCACAAGTTCCTTTTTCTATAAGGAAAAGTTTCAGCTTCAATTGAGTATTGATGTTTAAAATTCTTTGTACCAAATTATGTATATGGATCCATTTTTTTAACGTTTTTTTATATACCCACCAAATATTGGATAGTATGTTTCCACATTCATTTGTCTTTATACAGTCTAAATAATTTATCTGGTATCATGTACCTACACTACATCATTAATACAATTTCTCTTTAATATCATCATACAACATAAATTTCAATGTTTTAACCACATATTTTTCAATTGATATTAGCCCATTTTTCATACATTCTTAACCTATTCTTCCTGTGTCAAATTTTACCAAAAATTGTACATTTTAGCAATTATATATTCATCATCAGTAGACAGCTGTATTTCAAAATCTTTTTATCCATTTTAAATCTTTCAGATAACTGTAAATGGGAAAACCTTTGACAACTATAGCTCACTGCTATTAATTGTTCTTTTCATTTGATTTCAAATTCTCCTTGATAATTTCCCAGTAAATTGCACTATGCCAATCACTTATCTTTATCTGCCATTTTTCTTCTAGAATATGCTTCTTGAGCTGAGATCTATAAAGGTGTTTTTAACCTGCATTTATATCTATTCTTTATTCTAAACATGGTATGTAAAACAATAAGGTCCACATTAACTTTAACTTTATCATACCACAAACACCCATACTATCCAAACAGGCTATGATTTTCTAAGTGTAAAAGTCTCCTATTTCTTAGGAGCACCCATTATTTATCCCAATTAAATAACAAGTAGCAAAATACTATTTTGAATAGTATTTTGAATACTATTTTGGTAACTGCTCCTTGTTTCTGAACCAGGCGGATTAAGGATTCTGGAAGCTGAAACTGAAAGCCACACACTTTACAATATAGATGTTAGATTGAAGAATGGTTAAATGTAGGTTAACTTCCACAGGAACTTACTGCTTTCATCACAATGATGAAAGAAAAAAGGTGAAGTTTCTGACATCAGTTTGATCCCACTTCCCACAGATACAGATAAAGTTAGTCTATTGGGAGGAACTGCAAGGCTTCGATGATGATGCTTTTTAGTCATGTTGTGGCTGTGTACTTTGGATAATCTGTTATAGCTGAATAGTTGGTTGCTTATGCCCTGTTCATCCAAAATTATTATTACTTACAGGGAACCCCAGAAGATTAAATTTGCTTTGTAAAGGTCACCTTAGCATCTCCCAAGAGAAGAACAATGTCTTATACCTCTAATTCTGCATTTTGTAGGGATCATTTATCTACGTTCATGTAGCATCCCTTCTGTTCTCTGATAAAATCTTTTTCCCCTAGCCTACAGTCAGAAATCTAATCCAAACTTACGATGAATAGTTTTATGGATGAGCAATGGAAAGCATATAAATAGGGCTTTTATGTGTGTCTTCTAAACACCAGGCTAAAAAGGGCAAATTGAAGGTTGTGTTATTACCTGTTCATTGCATCTTGCTTGTCCATTGTGAACAAACATAAAACAAAGTAATACCATCTCACTAATTATGCCTGACACAAATTAATGGGTACTTTCCATGCATGGTTAATGTGAGGATATCATGATTAGTAATTAGTAATTATATTGCTATCAGAACTCTGTGAAGGTGCTTGTTATGTTGGTGCTATGTCATCTTTTTTTGTCTTGTTCTATTATTTGGACTTTTAACTTTGTCCCTAAGCAAACATGGGATATTGACTATATTTCACAAAGGAAAAGATATTTCAACCCCCAAAATAAAAATATTAAAGGCTAAGGAAACAATGGGATTTTGAAAGCAGTTATTCAGGGACCTGTTGTGACTTTAATAGCAAGAAACGGCTCATGCTGAAAAACAGAAAATAGGCCTGGCTATTTAAAAAGCAGGAAGAGGAGGAGGAGGAAAAAAAATCAGGCAGGATTCTAAATATACTGTCTGTTATTTTAAACAGGCACAGGTTTGATTTGGATAATGATTCTATGCTTAATTCATATGGTTTCAAAAATCCTTCTGTGAGCAGAGTGTTCTCAACAACAATATCAATCAAGCTGGGAGATATGGTACTAAGCTTTTCTCATTAATATATTGTAAATTCTAATACTATCTAAAAGTACCTATTTAGCTCTGCACAGAGATTGAAGTTTTGATTGTCTCCAGCTCTTAAGATGTCAAGTTTTAAATCATGCCATGCTTGACACGTGTATAATCCAAATGAGCAATGCATTCTTAGTGTTTTTACATTGCATTATATATATATATATATATTAATAAGCTCTCTTAGAATATTCCAATGTGATATAACATACATATTATTTGCCATGGAAGGGTGCATATTCTGAACTCTCCATATTTTTGCAAATATGACCTTCAGGGGAAATAATGTTCTATTCATTGGGAAGACAGGTTGCTCCTTCCAATAATGCCCTTTTTTATCTTTTATCAATAATGAAAATTCATAGATAACTGTCAGTCAAAACACTTAAATAAATTTTTCTATCTGCCTTGAGCATATAGTTGCAGTATACCATGAATGCTGCTAAAACCTAACTTTACTGAACAAAGTTTCTGCTCATGACTTTGTTTTATCAATTCCTTTTTTGTGAATTTATTTAGGGCCAGAAACATGAATGACATATTGCAGTGATAAAAAGGAAAGGCCTTTCTCTCCAAGGAGTTTATAGCAGTAGAACTGACAAAAGTAATGAAGACTTTATTAAGCCTGCTTACTGTTTCATAATAAAATTTCATGAAAAAATGTACTTTTTAAACTGTTTCAAAAAGAACATCAACAGAAGTCCAACCTAAAATTCCAAAAGAACTACTAGCACCTTACTAGCAGCTAAAATATGTTTGAATAAATAGCTTAGTTTAGTGATGGGTAACCTTTTAGGCGCTGAGTGCCCAAAGCATATGTGCATGCGAATATGTGCATGTCCCCATGCATGCGCCCCACCCCCTGTGCATGTGCATGTGCCCCCTAAGCATGCACACATGTCCTCCATGCATGCGCCCAAGGCATGCGTGCATGTCCCCTGCATGCACACACATCCCTGCATGCACGGCAGAGACCCGAAGACCAGCTGGCCAGCTGGAGGCACATGCACATGCATGGTAGACCTGAGCTGGAGTGACAGATCGCGTGCCCACAGAGAGGGTTCTGTGTGCCACCTCTGGCATGCCAATCAACTAACAAATATATGCAGGAAACACACAACAGTAGTAATGGGGGACTTCAATTATTTTGATATCAATTGGAAAATTAATTCTTCACCAAGTGAGAAATCAAATAAATTCCTAACCAACTAAATGACAACTTAGTTGTCCAAAAGGTAGAGGGTGAAACTAGAGGGACAGCCATACTGGACTTAATTTGTACAGAGAAGAAGTGATAGAGGGAGTTGAAACTGCAGCAGTGGTGGGATTCAAATATTTTTACTACTGGTTCTATGGGCGTGGCTTGATGGGGTGGCAGGGGAAAGATACTGTAAAATCTCCAGTCAGAGGTGATATTTGCTGGTTTTCCGAACTACTCAAAATTTCCACTACTGGTTCTCCAGAACTGGTTAGAACCTGCTGAATACCACTTCTGAAATGCAGGAACCTTGGATGAGAGTGACCATGTCATACTAGAATTCAACATAACACAAACACAAGAAATAGAACATAATGACACCAGAGTCTTGGATTTTAAAAGAGCTGATTTTAATAAACTCAGAGAGAAATTAGGAAAGATTCCATGAATGAAAATCCTAAAGGAGAAAACAACTCAAGAATCTTGCGAAACTTTGAAAAGTATAATCATAGAAGCTCAGACCAGCACAACACCTCTGAGAAAGTAAAACAAGAAATCCAAAAAGAAACCAGCATGGCTGCAGAAAGATCTCTGGCAAATTGAAAGAAAAAAAGGACAAGTACAAAAAATGGAAAGTATGACATACTTCTTTCTAAGGCATAATATCAGCAGATAGCCAGAATCTGCAAATATGAAATCAGGAAAGCAAAGGCTCAGAAAGAACAAACACTTGCAACAAAAGTCAAAGATAATTTAAAAAGTTTCTTCCAACATATAAATAACAAGAAAAAAACCAAGGAAACAGTCGGTCTACTATAGAGATGATGGCAAGGAAGTAACAGGCAACAGAGAGAAAGCAGAACTACTTAACTCATTCTTTGCATTGGTCTTCACACAAAAAGAAACTATAGCTCAACCATCAAAGACATAACTGTAAAAGACAGCGCAGAAATAAAAGTTAAAATAAGCAAAAAAAAATAGTAAGAGAACACCTGTCTGATCTTGATGAACACAAAACACCAGGGCCTGACAGATAACAACCCAGAGTTTTAAAGGAGCTGGCAGAGATCATCTCAGAACCACTGTACCATATCTTTCAAAAATCCTGGAGCACCGGGGAACTACCAGAGTACTGAAAAGGAGCTCATGTGGTTTCCATCTTCAAAAAAGGAAAAAAAACAGACCCAGGAAATTATAGACCAATCACCGTAACATCAATACCCGGGAAGATACTGGAAAAGAAAAAAAACAGATCTGCCAGCATCTAGAAACAAGTAAAGTAATAATTATCAGTCAGCATGGGTTTGTTAAAAACAGATCATGCCAAACCAATCTTATTTCATTCTTCAACACAGTGACTAAATTAG
>JANHFN010002174.1:54378-65328 GCA_032468175.1 Toxicocalamus goodenoughensis | reverse complement strand
TATCTTCAGTCACCTCTCCGGGGTGACCATAGCCCCAAAATCAGCCGATCTGGGGCACTCCAGCGGTGAGCCCAGGCAGGGATCGCGCACAATCGCACATCCCCATCTGCCTCCGAAGCCTTCAAAACCGGAAGTCATCGCAAGTACAATTCTTAACAAGAATTTTTTTCTGTTATTTTGTCAGGGTTACCTTTTAAAAGTTCAAAGTATTTTACCCAGTCCACACACCATTCATGACTTTTCCTTTCCAGCACAGTCTTAGTTTTCCAGACTGCCTCCCATCTTCATGGTAGCTATTTTGTACTACCACTACAGCTCATTTTTGGAAGGGTTTTTCCCAGGTTGAGGTGAGATGTGGCTTCCTTGACCCAATAGGCAGTCTCCCTTTCTTCACCACCCCTCCAGGGTGGTTAAGGTCCTGACTGGGACCCTCCAATGAGTAGAGCTCGAATCAAAGCTGCACACAATTGCAGACTCCTGTCCAACTATGACGGAAATGCAACCAGAAGCCCCATAATCATATATTTCCTTCTCTCTCTCTCCCCCCTCCCTCTCTGTCATAAACATACCTGTCTTCAATGTAGCTACAGTAAAAAATAAAGTATCTTGTTTTCTAGGCTTAACTTTTTGAAACATTACAGTCTTAATACTTGGTAATGTCTAAAGTTCTCTTTACTTTGCTGTTTAAAGATCTTGATTCTGAAACAGGTGCCAAATTCAGGAGGAATGTCCAATTCATTTAGAAAAACAATCTTCAACCAAGGCAGTTATTTCAATACATCAAATAAAGAAGGTATAACATTATTTTATTAAAGGCTATAGAACCTGTGCTACAGGAAAAAAATAGAAAGTATGTAACAAAATGGTGCTTATATTTTACCTCATGTAATTCATATAATTAGATTTGGTCAGACAACTTTGGACACTGGAGAATTCTTTGGAATCTTACCCTCTTTTTCTTATTTTAATTTATAAACAAACTTTTAGAACACCTCAGCCTTATGATACTCAGCTACATACTAAGTTATAAACATGCACACAAATGCAAACACACAACACACACACACATTACAAACAAGACAAATTTCTAACAACAGAGGAACATACCTCTATTGAATACTAAGAGATCTTTCCCATTTTCCGCTCTAGCTATTCCAGAGCATGGAGGAAATGACCATAGAACATTTTCATTGCAAATTATGTGTTCTCACAGTAAACTACATCCCTGTAGGTCACAGTCAGATAATCATTTGGCAAGGTTACTAGTAACATTGAATGTGTATATGCATTATTGCTATATGACCTTTTAACAAAATATGTAGTTTTGTTCATCAGAAATAATAATATCACTTATGAGATGAATTCTTTTCTCAGTCCTGGGATATATAACTCAACTGTTTCACTATAAAGCTGATTCTGCAAAACCAGATATTAACCTCACAAGCAGCCAGAGACAACTGTCACTCTTGGTTTTCAGAGGCCTTCAAAATTATCTCTAGAAAGGCCACCAAATCAGAAGGATATTTCACGTCCAAATCTTTCTGAGAGACACAGATTGAATAAATTTCAAGGCTCAAAAGAGCTACATATTATACATGTGTTTGATCGATGTATTCAAACCTAGCAAGACAGTACTATTTTATTATTATTCAAAAATTAATACGTTATTTTTTTTTCTTTTATCAATCTGCTTCTTCAGGATAACAAATTAAAATGATCCATTATAAGAAATAATTCCTTTCTAAAACATTGTCCTGAAACAGTTGTGAACATTTTCTGGAAGTTAACATTTTCTCACTCACTATCCCCTAAATCCTATCCTTACAGATTACTAATTAACCAAGAAGGAAATGATAAACATACATTCCACATTGGGTAAGTAAGCCACCGAGGCTCCAAGATAATGTTGAACATAGCATCATTGCTGAAGAATGACATTCTTATTCTGTAGTTTCTGAGTCTCACAGAGTATGAGTGGATGTTCTTTTACTGAACAGGTTACAGCTTCCATAAATTCACTTAAAATCCAGTATCATCATAAGGATGATAAAGGTTATGAGTTTGACTTGATCAGATTGTCTGGATATCAGCTTGATATTCTGTGCAATAGGTACTGCAACTTTCTTTTTCCTTAAAAAAATGTTTCTAGGAAAGTTGGATATAAAGTTGAATGTAGATCACAATGTAAAGGTCAGGAAGGATTGGATTTTTCTTCCCACACGATTAAATATGCATACATTGGATAGATCAATTCTTGTTTTAACAGAAAATGTTTATCCTTTAAACTGGCATAAAATACCTAAAGCATTTTTAAATATGTGTACTGCTATATGTTGTGATATAAGGGAGCAAGAGAGAAAGGAGAAGTAGGGAGAAGGATGAGGATGGTAATGTAATGGTACACAAGGATGATCTTGAGGGGCAAGAAGAAGAGATGTTGCCTAAGGAACAATCAAACAGCAGAGAGAGGAGCCTGCAATTGCTTAACTATCAGAGAAAGAAACTTAGTAAGGATCCACCCTAATTAATCAAAGAATTAAAAGTGCAGTATCTTGCAAATACAGACTTGCAAGATTCTGTTAACATAGAATTACAACAAAATTAGCTCTTCTGGTCCTGTTTCCTATATGGTTAACCCAAGAGGACTGACATTTAATTTATCAATAGACAACTCTGTCCAATTCCGTCCAACTCTGTCCAACTCCGTCCAACTCTGTCCAACTCTGTCCAGTTCCATCATTTTCATTTATATCATATTATCTAAAATTATGTTACCGTTTTAATCTTATTTTTAATGGTAAAAACTATTGTAGAAAACTTGGCATAAATGGTAAACATGATTTCAAGCTTCGTAAAATTAATACATGAAGTATACATGCAGTTGAAAAGTTTTGACTAAAAACAGCTTGAGTTGTACTTTTGTGACTTAACTGGACCTCTGGCAAACCCAATTTCTTTCATGATTCCAGATGAATCTTGAAATTATTCTATTTCTTCTTTCTTACTTTTCTTTTCCTGATATTCAGGCAGCAAAATGGAGAAATCTCTTTTGTCTAGTAAAGTATGCTAAGGACTCAAGAAGGGATTGATGCGAGTGAAATCTTCCAGTCTTTGCCAATGGAAGGATACTGGAGAATACTAAAGGAAGTCTATTTAACCTGTTAATGATTTGGATGTTATAAAAGTTAAACCTGCACGTACCTTTATATCTATTGGATTGATATTATTGTTTAGGGCAAGGGTCTCCAACCTTGGCAACTTTAAGACTTGAGGACTTCAACTCCCAGAATTCCTCAACCAGATTCTGGAATTTGAAATCCACGAGTCTTAATGTTGCTAAGGTTGGAGACTCCTGGTTTAGGGTGTTCTATTGTTTTTCAAAAATGTATGATTGCTGCTTCTCTTCTTTACCTAAATTTGTCTTTTGTTCTTTGGTATGTTAGTTTTTTATGAAGTAAGAAATTGAATTTCCAAGAGAGAAATAAATGCATGAACTTCATAATCTTATATCAGGTAAATGTAGAGGGATATCTTATTATTTTTAAAATCTATGATGTATGAATATGTCTGTCTGTCCGTCTATCTATCTATCTATCATAGGGTTTTTTTAATGAAAAGAAAGATAAGATATTGAATTTGCATAGATGCTAGCTGACATTGTTGACATCCTGTTTTCAAATGATATATTTGGTCTGTTAAAATGTAAACCTAATTCACCATACAGTACAACATTAAACCTTGTTGATGCAAAATGATGGACCCAACCCTTTTATTATCAACAGTTATATCTGTGGAATAGACCTTGCCTTCTGAAAAGAGAAAATTGTAAAATTGCAGTCTACATTTGCCTTCCACTGTATGTTTTTCCCCCTTCACATTATGTTGTATTTCCTGTAGCAGCAGTGAATTTATAGCGGCATGAAGTTATTGACTTCTTGTTACTGCTTATCCCACTATTTCCCACCAATAATAACTTTTGAAAGCCTTTATGTGGTTTTGAAAACAGTAAGATATTCCATTATAGATACTTGGATGGCTTTTATTTTATCTTATTTCCTGGTAAATACAGTGCATATAAGCCATTAAAACTGAGGATTTTTTCAATATTTAATATTTTTCCTTGTGGAATTTGCTCTACACCTAGGAAGTCAAGGAAATGTTTAATGTCCCATTCTAAAACAATAAGAAATTCCTGACTGAGCATCCTTTCATAGTCCAGTGCCATCAAATGCATTTGAGGGAGTGCCAATTGGAGAAGAACTAGAACATGCAGCCACAAAATGGAGATATAAATAGATTGCTTTTTTTAAGCAACTTCCATCTTCAAAATACAACAAAGCAAGAGTCAACTTAATGATTACGAGGATGAGAATGTGGATGACTATAAATGATATGAAGTGTTTTAAATACATTATATTAATGGATTGAGCTATTCATTGACATTGTTAACTTAACTGCTTTTAGCTTTGCTTAATTATTAATACCTGCTTGGAGTTAGATAAATGTTAACAGAATTCATTTGTAGCTACAAAGAAATTCTAGGCTGATCCTCTTTAAACTCTACCTCCAGATTTTACCATTCATTCTCCTATAGATTTAGGTCTAAAGAATTGGAATCATATTCTTCTAAATCCCTAAATTAGCTTTATGAACATTTTTTATTCTGATCTGTCCTCTCTCTTCTCCATCCCTCTCTTTCTCTACACACATACACATTTTATTGTGCATCTTTCAATGTAACACAGTGGCAGTTCCAAATAATAGCTTTGTTTGTGACTCCATTTTTGGAAGGAAATCTAAGGATCTGAACAATTGGTATAGCATTAAAATGCTTTTTAATTAAAACAATTTGCCTATTAACTAAGTGCTAATATGTGAAGGAGAATGTTCATGTATGTAGAATTTTATGCTTATCTAGGTGTCATTGAATAGAGGGGATCAGAACCTTATCACATGACAACTTATTCAATTTGCAAGCCATTTTCACATGCTTTATTTCCACTGCACATTCTCTCCATTTTGTTTTCACTTTGAATGGCTTGCAATATTACTTAGCCTAAAGCTCGTAGACTCCATTTTCAGTCCACCACTGTTAAGTCCAAGGAAGCCAAAAGACAAATGCAGTGAATGTCAGCTCAATTTACAGGAAACACACAGATAGTTGACTTTTACTATCCTTTCCTCAAGCAAGCTTATCACTTTTCTCTCTTGCCTTTCTTCATTCTCTGAATTTACAAACATCAAAAAGAAACACAGATACTAACAAAGCAATAAAATATTCTAGTGCTTGTTTGCATTCATACACACATACTACCCATGCATTGATCCACATGTATTGCTGTTCATTTATCAGCTAGTCCACAAGTCCTATTCTGGTGCATTTTGGAGACATTATTTAAATGTTTCTGGGTTGAAAGGATTAGCCAGTAACATTACTAATAGATTTATTGAAATCTTTGTATATGTAGAAAATGTCACAAACAGATTGCTTATTGGAACTGTTAGAAAAATACCAAGAATTAGCATTTATCCTTACTAAATGCTAGGAAAGGCTTCTTTGTTTCAATTGATTAGAGTTTCTAGAGAAGCATATTATCACAATACATCCTGAGAGTGATGATGAGTTCTAATTGCACTGTGTAACTGTAATTGACAAATGTTTTGGGTATCTGGTTGAAATGAAATGCAAGCTGCTTGACAGGCCATCTGGCAAACTATAAAGCAAACACTGTAAGAATATTAATTCTACATGTATAGAATCAATGATAGGTTTGTGAAATCTGATTTGCAGAATCAGATGGAAGGTTTGTATTGTAGGAAGACTTTACCCAAAAATATCTTACTTCAATAACACTTTTTTGGAATGAATACAGGTTTCAAAATATTTTAAAAAGAGATTAAATAGTAAATATTTAAATATTGGTAAATAGTGGAGTTCTTATATTTATTGTGTTTCAAAATGTGAGAGTAAATGTTCTTTTTTTTTAACTGAACAATCTCCTGTGATTACAATTTCTAATATGGCAAGGGTATCAAACTCAAGGCTGAATCTGAATCACAGGTCAACCTGGAGACAACAAAGGACCAGCCCATGTGGCCCTCCCAAGCTCCATTTTCTCTGGTAGAGAATTGCATGAAGCCATCACAGACAAAAATGGAGCTCGGGATCCCATTTTCACTGGTAGAGTGCTTGCAAGCACCCCCAACATGAGTGATGAACTGACACTCTCACGCTTCCCTCTCAAGGTTCAACACAACCCTGATGTGGCCCTCAATGAAATTGAGTTTGACACCCCTGTTCTATGGTTCAGTTAAAATCCAGAATCATTATAAGAAAACTTCTTCCAGATAAATCTTGTCTTCAGAAACTGTTGAATAAAAAATTGTCTCCCCACAAATGTAGTGAAGAATTTCCAAACTTGTACTCAAACTGTCCACATGATGTCAAATTCATGAAGATGGGGCAGTGACTTTCATTTTACTGCATAGAAATTGTTTAGGAATAATCTTAAAAAAGAAAAGTAATCTTAAAGTAATTCTTTATGTAATCAATTTCATGATAAAATCAACAGTTTGAAAGAAAAAAAGATGAAATATTCAATGTCTAATTCAATCATATTTTCATTTCTCCCCCAGGCTAATTGATGAATTGAAAAAATGCATTTTAAACATATTTTTCTTATTATTGAATGTTGACCAGCAACCACCTTTTTTAACTAAGTGATCAATGTATGCATTTTTAATTAAGTTGTCAAATAATCCTTCTGTGGTCAAATCATATGGGACAAGAAAAAATGGAATTCTGCATGTCCAAAATATATCCACACATGCACCCACAAACATTCAACTCATATTTTAGATTGAGTCAATAACTTCCTTATGGCCATGTAATTTAATATGTGATTTGTTTCTTGCATTCTATGTGGGTTGCTGGGTACCATATGATATTACCTATTTTCCAAACAGTAATAGAGCATATTTGGTTATAATGATTTAGAATTATATAAATATGTAATAAGGGAAAATTTTGCCAATATACTGCTAAGAACATTTGATTTCTGCATTAAAAGTCTGTGTAGGAATATATTTAATTATGCTACAGATTTTTTCATTTATTTATTTACTTTATTTACATCATCCCTTCATTATTTTTTTAAAAATAAGTCAAGATGGCAAACATCTCTCTCTTTTTCCAACAACAACAACCAGTATAGTATCTAAGGTAACAGTTTCTACAATCAGATAATTATCATAAATATGCAACCTAGAAAAATGCTAAATAATAATAAACAGCTTCTCAATAAACATAGATATAAACAAAGCCAACTGCACTTGAAAAGAAATAGGAATGAATGAATGGCGACAGGTGCTCCTAAACCCCCCCCACACACACACCTTTTTTCTTTTTGCAGTTGGTTGAGTTCTCCCTGCAAAATGTTAATTACTTTCCTGCCACTTTCTATGCATAAAAATCTATTGCAATTCTACAAAATGGTATAAATTAAAAATCAAAGTAAGGACTAACATCATGTGACCAAATAGGAAAAAAAAGAAATAAGAAATAGAAAAATCGATGGAAAAATCCTTAATATATCCATGTTTACCATATCCATCTCTGCATTCTGCATCATTGTGTTGTTCCCTGCAGCCTCTTGCCAGAAATATTAAGTGCTGTAGCCTAGATGCCTAGAAACTTTTATGAAAGCTGATACTTGAGTTGGATGGAAGTGGAAGTAACATTGAGCCTGAATCATTGCTTCAAGATCATTGAATCGCTGTTGGGCAGTTAGAATGTGCAAAAACACTTATGGAGAAACTGGACACTGATTCAGTTCATCAGTTGGACTGGATCATGTTTATATATTAAATATGGCTAAAATAGAAAAGGATTTCATGAATCTATAAAGACCTTTATTGCAGCTGTGGCACCAGATTTCAACATTTTATACTTTATAAAAAAGAAAAAAAAAGTTAGATCATAGCAAATCATCTTTGGGGATTTACACCTGCAAAGCAACTGCTTGATCAGCTTTCCAAAGAGTGCAAAATAGCAGCGTTGTTAAATGTCATGTTCAAAAACATGCCTATTATTCTCCAAAGCGTCACTGAGGGACAAAAAATGTTGAGTAAATCATAGGAAAGACATCCCTGAATGATATTTACTGACATGCAGATGTTTATATCATGTGGAAATGGCTTCAGCCACTTGGACTCAATGGCAACCAGAGCATATAGGGAGAGAGGAAAATGAAACAGTTACTAGAAAGGCATCATAGTGGTGTTAAGCAAATGAGAATATAAATGATGGCTGGAATATTGGCCAATAATGGAGGAATCATAAATGTAATCAAGGCAATTCCAGCTAAATGAGGTGTATCCCAGGCAGCTGTCTTTGTGTATTAGGAACCCATTTAAAGATTTTCCTATTACCATTTAAAAAAAAAATCGGTTGGCTGGCACTTCCACTAGTTCCTTCAATAACTCACAAGGCTTACAAGTTGAGTCCTTTATGAGCTTGATTTTGTTATAGCTGGACTGTTTTATGTATCATAATTACTTGGCATGATAATGTACCATCTGCAGTCTTTAATCATCAGAGCAACAAGACAAACAAGTTCACACACCTCATTTGCTTGGCTTTGTTTCCACTCATATATATTATTCTTGCTAGACATCCGATGATGGATTTATATTTTCAAAGTTCACCCAAATCTGAGATTCTAATAGAGCTTCAGTATTTCACTGCAGTTATGCATGTATATCTCTGATCATTCATTGTAACAATCTGAAGCATATGTACTATCTAAAGCAAGTATTCAATAGCAAGAGAAAACATATTCATCAGATGTTCTCCACTTGCTTACCAATGAATCAAGTTTTGATGAATCAACTAGCACTGTTGATGTTACTTAGTTTGGGTAATGAAATGTCTGCAAGAAAACAAGCAAGGTTAGCACCAAGGACTCCTCATTTCAACTCTGAGCTACAAATATTCTCCTTTATTGAATCAAGTATTGCATTTGTTTTAACTGAAAGCAAACCATAGTTCCATATTCATAATTGTAGTAAACCGTAGAAGAGCTTCTTCATAGACTGCTGGACATCTTTCAATCCTTCCTTCTTTCCTTCTTCCCTCCTTCCTCATCTTTGCAAAGTAATAAGCCTTAATGTTAATTTATAATACCATAATGCATAAGCATTTTGAGAAAATAAAATAAAAAGAGTGGATGGAGAATTGATAGTGGAGGGACAAGTCAAAAATTCAAAACAACAGTTGAGACAGCAGCTCCCACCCTTACATTTTACACATAAAAAAGCTTTGAGTATACAATCATGTATGTCACCTTGACATTTTTGTTTATCCTTAACCCATTGAAGGTTGTATTTGGAATAAGTTATATCTTCCAGGAATGGAAGAAAACAGATGCTACCATCCAAGGGATGGAAAGCATATTTGGGTGCTGGAAACAAGTTGTAGAAGCAATTTGCCTTCTGTTAAATGTGGTTTTGTAATGATTACATCAGCAATGTTCAAACTTAACAACTTTAAAATGCTTGAACTTCATTTCTCAAAATTCTCCAGCCACCATTTAGGACCAACCAGCAGGTTAAAGTTGTCAAATTTAGAAAACATTAGATTACACCCACTATTCACTAGTTTTTCAAAAGATAAGCCCATCCTCTTCCATGGCAGTTATTTGAAAGGGTATCCACAACAAGGTATCATAATTCAATATATTCTATATCATAGTTCTGACATAGATTGTTACAGAGCTTCACAATTATGAATGCTTAAAATGTTTTTCTAAACATGAAACCAAAGCAATATTGTATATAACACTGCAATATTTTTGTATAAAATTTGCCTTATATCTTTGTTAAAAAGTTAGAAAAGAAAGAAGTATACAACTGTTGTACCATGCTCATTAAATTTATATAGGTGTAACTCAGTAAATTCTTAACTTCTATATTAACATATTGAGTGACATGCCACAAAGTTGATTCCAAGTTATAGACTGTTCAAGAATTGTATATATTGCCTAGTTATTAAATTAGCAGAAAACATACATATGAGAAAGGTAGTTTATGTCAGATAAATAGAAACAAAATTCAAAGAAATGTAGCCTACAGAAATGGGCAGAAAATAACAAGCAACATATCAAATGTAAAATTATATATTTTTTTAAAAAGCTTTATTAAATGAAGGAGACATCTGGCTTGCAGAAATACATTTTACATATTCTAGGTGTCTTAATAGATCTGAAAAAATAGCCTAGTTAATGTGGCATTGTAAAAATAATAATAATCTCCAGCACTCTTTCTTGAGGGTTACGTTATCTAGAGCATTTAAAGTGCAACTGCTCTTGATAATCCCTATCCACTGCCAGTGTTATTAAAATGATGTCTGCCTGGCTGAAAAATATTACATACCCAGCATGACTTCTACAAAAGTCAAGAACCTGATAATGCATAGAAGTCGTTGATAAACTGAAGAATGTTTAGATCATCTGTGATGTTTAGTTAGGTGTTAATACATGTTGCGATTAAAATTCTATAAGGAATACAGCCCCCCCCAAAAAAAAACAGTTAGAAGGGTTTGCTTTTTAGTTTGAAAGTAGAAAACTATTTCATAATTTTGCTCTGAGGAGGTGTTTCTTTTGAATAGTTTATTAATATATCATACCATCACTAATCTTCCCTCACATAGATACGTATTTCATTTCAAAACTTAATTCCAATCATATCTGCAAGTGTACATGTTTCCACATGGCAACAGGGCTACTATATAGTTATATAAGTTGTTCTATACCAGAAATTGTTTGAATTACATCTAAAATATAATACATGGTATTTCTCAGGTTTTTTAATTTATTTTATTTATTTATTTATTTATTTTATTTATTATTCCAATTTATATACCGCCCCTCTCCCGAAGGACTCGGGGCGGTG
>JANHFN010002174.1:24602-35454 GCA_032468175.1 Toxicocalamus goodenoughensis | reverse complement strand
AGAAAAATGTTTTTTATGTTTGTATTGTGTTTGTTTTTTGGAAAATTAATAAAACTTATTTACACAAAAAAAAGAAATTCCTAAACTTTCAATCCCATGTATGGAATGGGGTAGCTTATTCTCACTTTCTAATAGTTATACAAGAAGTATTTCTCATAGTAATTTCAGGTAGGATTAAAAGCTGGAGAATTATCAGGACCAATGAAGTTTGTATTTAAAGGTGTAGGGTGTAAATCAGGGCTATCAAACTCCTGGCCAGTGGACCAGATGCATCATGCACTGGCAACACCCATGCTCAGTTTAGCGAAGGGGGAGAATCCTGATATGTGACACTGCTGTGATGACATGAGTTTGACACCCCTGGTCTAAAAGATAACTAATCTCCTCATCTGAATGAATGTATGCATTTGTTCATTTATTTATTTAAAAAATTAACTACATAATGGCCAAAGCTGCCTTGGAAATTTACAATAAAACATTTCAAAAGATTTGAATAAAAGTATACATAGGACAACAAAATCAAATAAATGTAAAATGAAAACACCATGTAAATTAGAAACAGCAAGGCAGACATCAAAATCTAAAACTATATAAATGAAGATGCAAACAACTCAGTTTTAAAGCCAATTTAAAAATATGAGACAATAGATAGGCCTTTATCTAGTGTCAAAAAGACATTAATAGGAAATTCCACAAATGAGGTGCCACCACAAATAAAGCTTTCTTGGATAAAGCTTTGTAGATAAATATTACCATTTTATTAGTATACATGCAGACTAATTATATGAATATATGAAACATAATCCTCTTCATAAGGAATTAGTAGCTATTAATAAGGTGAATTCTCCAGCCATTTACAGGCTTATGTACAATGTACTGAGCATTTAGATTAATCTCTGACATACAAAGCTGTCCATAATTCTTTAGTCTTCAAGCCTAGATGCATTGATTCTATAAACTGAAAGTTCAGATAAGCTTTTAAAAAATCCATTAACTCAGGGAACTGGATGGGCTTAAGGCTGACACTGACAAAGTAAAAGATTTCACAGTAGTGCTGCATCAGATTGATTCAAGTGTCAGATATTTAACACCATCAAATGAGGCAATATTACATAAAATTGATGGAACAAACCCCAGTTTAATTAATTTGGGTGTCAAGACTGTCAAGTGGCTACTCATAAGCTTCTGAAGTGCTACGGTTTTTGGAAGATACTGAAGTTATTGCAGTTGGTGGGAGCCAGACGTACAGCTGAAATGAAGACACCCAATGAGACAAAATCATACAAACAGTTTTAGAGACTCAAAAGCATCTAGCAGCATAACATTTGTACTAGCAAATGACTATAGGGGAAAAAAAGGCCAGGAAGCTTAATAAATTTATTTTCGAATTGATATTTCTCTAAATTTCCTATCATTAGGGATTAGCTATCACAATTATATTGCCATTTTTGGCCATTCTACTGTGTTGAATATATGCTTAGAGAATTTTAAATCATTAGCCTTTTGTTGTTGCTACTGGATTGCTTTTGGTAAAATACTAAATGAACTATGTTAAGATGAATGTGGAAATAGAATGCTAATGTTAGATGGACTAGAGAAGATAGTTATCTATCCTTATCCAAAATGAGTTGATTTGAGTGAATAATCACTTTAAATGAAAAATGCAGCACTGATTTATTTTCTCAAAGTCTACTACCAAGTTCAACTTTGTATTACTTGGAACTGAGAATTGCAATGGCCCACACAATACTTTTCTATCCTTAATGGCTATTAGGTCTACAGTGTGCATACACTGCTAGGGCAAGGACCCCCAATCTTTTGGGTGTCAGATAAGCTTTTAAAAAATCAATTAACTCAGGGAACTGGATAGGCTTAAGGCTGACACTGACAAAATAAAGGGTTTCACAGTAGAGCTGCATCAGATTGATTCAAGTGTCAGATCTTTAACACCATGTTGATGTTTCCTTGGAGAGCAGTTTTTGTGGGCTGGAAAAATGTGGCTTTACACACTGCCGGGATCCCACATGTGCACAGATAGAGGTTCCTTCACTTATGCAGCCCAGTTTCTGGTGTGCTTAGGACCAGTGGCAGTCAGCGGTTGGAGACCCCTGTGCTGAGGATAGATCTCTATCTTTATTACTAGTAGGATATTTATTTTGTGACACCTGATCTCTTAAAGTTCTGAGAACAAAATGTATTTTTCTTTTATGAAGCTAATATTATATATATTTGGTTATTAAGGTAGACATGTAATTTTAGACAGGGAAGGGAAGGAAGGGAAGAAAAATCATGCACCAATGCTTTTTGAATAGGTTGACCTTAGTCACTTTTACTTCAAGTAATTATTGGTTTCTGTAATTTTAGAATCTTTATAGAAGAAATTTTAGAATGTTTACAATCACATACTTACTTTAATTAACAAATATTTTGTTCCCTTCCTTATCTACTTATAAAATGATTCTATTTAATACAGAATATCTTGTTTATCTGCCCTTCTGACAAATCAAACACACATACATATTTTTAAAATAATTGTATTCTATATTATCAAGTAAAGAGATGATAATCACTTTACGCTTTGGTAGAACTTGATTGCTTGGCCACTGATATGTGATGGTTATTTGTATTCCTTTCTTTATCAAGAGAAGAGGCTGAAATCAATGCTTTGCCCTTCTGTTTTGCATGTAAAGGTACCACAGGAAGTGATGAATTGTTTGAACAGAACAACTGAATGATAAACAATTCTGGATTTTGCAGTTGGCTGGAAAAGAGAAGCTTTAGGGAGCTAAAGGACTGCTATTTGCTTTGGAAGACTTTTTGTTTTATGTACACATAGCCTTGTGTGGATGGAGGGTTATATTCAATCTTATTTGCCAGCAGCCACATTCAAAAAGTAGACACTGTTGTGAATATAAATATGGCCAAGAAAACAAGTAGGCAAAATGAAGATGAGAGTGGGGGAAAGAGGAAATAGGTTCTACCTTTAATATTAAATATGTCTCCAGTCATCAAAAAAGGGACATGACAGCATATTTGGATGTATTTTTCTGAATATATATATCCATTCATACATCCTGATATGTTCAACATTTGAAAAAGATGAAAACATTTAAGGATAAAGTTTGAAGGCAAACTCATTTCTACCATATCTAACCCTTTATGATTCCGTTCTTTACAAGAGATATTGAATAAGTAAGTCAATGTACTGTATTTTTCCATTATTTTTCTCTTAACATGCCACAGAAATTGAAATGACCTTTCTCTTAAGGTAGGAAAAGGGGCATGAACAAAACAGTAGAATTTAGTATTCATCTGATTCGCGCATGAATGGAATTTATAGAAATATTTATCTGTGAATAATTGTGTTTTATACTTTTATGTTTTTACACCTAATAAATACAACACACACACACATGCTTGCTTGCATAAATACACCAAAATGTACTATTTTCTAGCAACTCAGCATTGACCTTATCAATATGATTATATATTTATACATTCATTAATTACATACATTACAGTAAGAAAACTGCATTAGAATCAAAGCTATTGCAATCAAATAGCAACAAAGAGAAAAAAAAAGTGCTGGGAGCAATGATTTTATATATATACACTTTTCAACAAAATCTGATCATTGATGAAACAACCATCTTGTATCTAGTGCAATAAATCTTATATGTCATTGTGCATATATATAACAATCATGTTTATTTTCTGTATGCTGAAAACAGAAAACCTCAACATTGTAGGAGACAAACCAAATTGTTTATATCGCATTGCTTTTCTATTCTATACCATTTTCAGCTTTAAATCCCTGGAGGTATTAAACATAAAGCCAAAAACAGGATAAACAAATTCAAAGGTGTATAAAGCACAAGAATAAGACCCTAAAAACAGCTTCTTAAATAACTGAGCTTCCATCTCCACAGAAGGATTATGTCTGGGGAATCAGTTCTTTTATTGTGAATTTGCAGGGTTTTTTTTCCATTTCATTACTATAGGGATGTCAGCTTAGGGTATTTTATGACAGCTGGAAGAAAATGTGTATGTGTTGTGTATTTGTGTATGTGTGTGTGTGTATGTGTGTGTGTGCATGCATGTTTGTGTATTCCTCAGAGAGCCTGAATATAGAGAAAAACATAAGGTTATCAGTTAAGTTTGTGACTGGAAACTATCCAGGTTAAAATGCTAAAAAGCAGTACTTTGATCGAAATGGCTACTGACACTGTTGCTTTTCACACGATATTGCAACCATCTTCCATTTGATATTTAGCATGTAAAACACTGCTCTGTATGACATATTCTGGTATTTTTTTTTAGTAGCTTTTACACGTGATTAGCCAGCTTTATGAGTTAGGCATCATCTTAAAATCTTTCACCACTTCTGGAAAATAATCAGTGGTGCTTACATTCATGTGTCACAGAAATAGTTATCTGCAAGGCTGTCTTAATGCATGGGCCTGTTTAATCTGAGAGAAAAAAATAATTACTACCCTGGAAATGTGATAACCAATATAATCTTTTCTAACTAACAAATGTTATTAAAAGGTGTAAACTTTTGTGAGTTGCAGTTCCCATGGCATATTTTTGCCAATATCTAACACAATTCTCCTCCTACAATGTTGTCAACTGATATATATCACTGAATTATATGAACATGACAAGACAAATATCTGCATAAGGTTAAATTGCAATTGTTTCATATCTTGCAGTAGAGAGTGGCAATAAACTCCCACAAAATCTTGGACAGATTTAAAATGCTCAAAGAGTCAAACTCAGCTAGGCAGATTGCCAGCTGGAAATGGCATGCTTCTAGCTTTAATATTTAAGAATAACTAGGAGGAAATTTTTGACAGATGACAAACAGAGGCTCTGAATAGGGAATATGCCTCAACTGAAACTTTTATTTATTACGGTCTTCTGGGAAGATATTGAAATGCGTTATCTGTCCATCGTGACATGAAAATTGCTGGCATCATAGTGCAATAAAGTAACACCTCACCCCTGCTATGAGGAAGGTGTTCGATGTGATTTGCTTACAGTGGCTGATTGACAAGAGAGGTAGGGGTGGGGTGGCAGGGCAGACATTAATGAGCCATCACAGTGACAGTTGTCTTCCTTGAGATCATTATCACCTAGGGCATTACAGAATATATTGACTCTTATGTAGCATTTTGAAGCAAGAATGGTCCTTGGTGCTCTCTGAAAACTTTACTTACCAAACTAGGTAACATCATCAGTGCCAGTGATGTTATCTAGTTTGGGTAATGAAACATTCTGAAAGAAAACAATAAGCTCAGAAAGTACCGAGGACCCCTCATTTCAACCCTGAGCTACAAATATTTTCCTTGATTGTTTTGAAGCAAATGCTTGAATAGCTTAAATAATGCGGGTGGAAACAATATACAGGCAAAATGTTATAATTAAAAGATATTATGAAGGTTTTCTCTTAATAGTTTAATTATTTACATACTTTAATACTTTAAAAGGACTTATAAACTTTCATAAAGTCCTAATGTTCCCTTACAGGAAATGAGTGGCATAAAAATGTAAATTAAAATATCTATCTACATAAGCTTAAGAACAATATATTCTAATAATAATAATACAAGGTTCAATACACCTGGGGGGGAAGGAATACAAATTCCCCTGGGGGAATACAAAATTGTTAGTAATGTAAGTCACATATATAATATATAAACCAGGATAGACATTTTAATACTGTCTCTTTAAGGAAATGCTAAAAGTGTAGTTAGGTGTGGCTCCTCAAACAGCCATAAGATGGAGCCAGAAACCTTTCCCAGAGTGTTGCCGTTCCTGCATTTCCCTATTGACTATTACTGATCATCGTTATTTTTGGATTTGATGTGAGTCTTTTACTGAACTGTTTTTGATACTGGACTTTGTTATTGGATTATTCCTGGACTGAAAACTGACTGCTATAATCGTGTATGACTTGGCCTTTGCTTAACCATTTACTGGAAGTAAAACCTACATTTTACTATACAGTGTAGCTGTGTGCTGTGTGTGTGTTATTCAATATTTCTCTGACTACGTCTCCCTGTGTGCACTCATTCTCCTAATGGGGAATTATCTCAACACTGGGTATGGACCCAGGCCATGCCAGGCTCAGATAACTGAGAGTTAGTGTGAATACACAGTACAGTATACAGACAGCTGTTTACTGTTTAATTGTGGGTTACTGTCCTGGTAAAGATGACACAAGACACTTCAACAAGTCTATCATGATAACCCGGTTGGATGGAACAAACTATGTTTCCTGGTCTATGAAGTGCAGTGTAATTCTGCGTAGAGAAGGTTTATGGAATGCAGTTCAGGATCCACCAGATGTAAATGCTTGGGATCCAGATGATGCAGGTAAAGTACTAAAGTGATTTAATGGACAAGTTAGGGCTGGTTGATATATGAAGAACCAAAGAAACAAAAATTATCAAGGGCTACAGAGGAACAGTAGCAGATGATGATTGGACCTATAAAATAAATGAAATTTCTGAAGCTATTTGAAAGATTAATCCAGGAAAAGTCTCTGGAAAGCCCAGATGGATTATCAGGCTTTTATTATAAATATTTTGAGGATGAACTTTTACAATCTTTATAAAAACATAATGAACTATATCTTACGGAAAGCAAAGATAACAATAAGTTGGAAGAGGCCAACATAGCACTAATACCTAATGGGGGCAAGATTTGATTTTAATAAGAAACTATAAGCCTATATTATTATGGAATAATGACTACAGTTCTTTATAATGATTCTAAAAGATAGACTGAAAATAATTTTGCAAGAATTTATTCAAGGGGGCCAAAATGGGTTTATACATAAAAGACAATTAAAGAACACTACTAGAAATGTGTTAAACATTTTGAAATATTTGGAACAATACAATTAAAAACAAACATTGATTTTCTTAGATGCAAAGAAGGACTCTGAAAATTTGAGCTGGACTTCTAGGGTTTCGAAGATATTAATTTTAGATACAACTTTATAAAATGGATAAGATAGACTTACACAAAAAGCACAAATAAAAACACCTGCATTATTCAAACTATGTGAACAAGACATTACCCTAAATAAAAGGGCAATTCACTATCATTATCATCATTTAAAAGCTTCCCTGAACCAAATCCTATTAACTGTCCCATAGAAAGCCATTGTTAAAGGAGTCAAACATTAAACTATACTTCTGTGTTAGAAGTGCTGAAGGTCTTCTGTGATGAAAAGATCAGCCAGTGACATCATAGTTGCATGGGGAACGCCCATTTGGGAGCTCCTGTTAAGCTGCTCACCAAAGTGGTTGAATTATGTGTCCTAAGACTTTAACCATGTATTGCTCACCTGTCACAGTAGCATTGACATCAGTTGGTATGACTGAATAAAATGTGTTTTGATATTATTCTCTTCATTATGTCCAATCAGAATTGTAATATCTTTTAATTTGCCGTTGTTTTCCTATCATGAGTTCAATTTCTAAATTGAGAGCTAGTATCTGTCAAGTGATATTTTTATTTATTATTTACTATCTCAATAGCTGACACCACTTAGATATAGCAGATGGTAGCCAGGTATTTGTAACATGAGAAACATCAAGGCAGTTTGTCTTATTAATGGATAATTTGCTGTCAAATGTAGAGAAATTCTAGGCATAGCAGATGTGCACGTAACCTAACAAATGAAAGCTCATTTAGTTTAGTAAGAAAGGTCAAAGAAAACCAATAATGGAAATTCTAAGTGTATGTTTTCTTGAGACTATTCTGTGTAATTGCACTTTACATAATCATCAAATATTCTTTGATGGCAGCATATTCCTATTGTTTGTATTTATGTCAACAATGCCTTTCCTGTGATCACAATAAATTTTGTTCCTGTATTATGATCCAAATGAGGATCAGCTCCAGGAGGTTGCCCCTGACTTGTAAAGTATAAAGTAATCATTTATATTGTACTTTATTGCCAACACACTGCAATGAAATTGCTGAAATCAATCATTCCTATGTGAACTGAATTTCACTCATAATTCAGTGCAGTTTTATGAATTAAGCATATTTTCCCCTATAATTATTTTTGTCCAAGTATTCTAAGTATTGAATAAGTGCTGGTACTATCCAAGGAGTTTTCTACAAATATAATATATTGCTTCATGTAAAGAAGTTGCCTGAATATATGTTGAACCATTCATAACTATTGAGCTGATTTGTAATTTATCTAAGAAACCTGCACAATATGACTGACTTGTATTTTAAAAGATCTTAAGAATATGTTCATTAATTGAAAATAATTACGATTTCATCCTCTGTAATTCCCTCTTATTTTCCTTCCCTCACATGTGGGTTAAAGACCAGAATATCTTTATTATGTTCAAGAAAGTTTCCTTCCTTCTTTCCATCCACCTACCCATCCATCCATGGTTCTTTTTGGAAGGAAGGATACAGTTTCCATTATATCCATGACGCTGGCTATAGCCAGACACATCTACCAGGCATCTGTATGAAAAAAACTGGCATTTTATGTGGTAATAATTAGATACATTCACAAACAAGGGTACTGTAAAGTGATGCTCTGAAAATAACACACTATAAGAACAAATATGCTAATGTTGGAAAGATGAGAAGAAGGAAGTAGAGATTGAGAGGAAACTGGTGGGACAGAAGGTAGAAGGGAAATAAAGAACTGAATGAGATTGGAGGATCTTTATGAATAATAAGGCTGAATTTCAGTCTGGTAAATAAAGTGCTTAAACAAAAGTGATTCAGAACATGCCCCACAAGGCCACGGTTACCATAGCAACTTCCAAAGGTATGCTGCTTGCCTTTTTTGGTGGATAGGCCACAAGTACAATCCATATTTCATATCTGCAATAATTACACCATGAAGGACTTTATAGAAGCAACTACTTTTATATCCTGTTTGTTTACTAAAAATGACTGTTGTACTATTATAGCCTCTACAAGAACGTACTATTCCTTCCAGTCATGCAAACAGGGATACCATATCTGGACTGAAAAAAATACAGATAAGAGATACTGCTGCTGCTGCTGATTTAGTACCAACCTAGTGATTGTGCAAATTCTTACTGCCCAGATATGGAAATAATATAACATAAAGACTTTTAATTAGATGATGATATCAGGACTCCGACATGCACCCCCATTCAAATCATAAGTCTCTAGCTGCATCTAAAAAAATTGATTTATTAGGAGTTGACATATCGGCATTTCCCGGTTGCAGCCGACTCTGATACATCATTCATTTCACCCTTGACCCTGGTTTCCCCCACCCCCTGGATGTATATTCTCCAATGAGACACATCCATAGTCAAGAGTCATCAATCATGCTCTCAAGTAATAATTTTGCACACCAGAAGCTTCAGTTGCCAAAGTGATTATCTCAAGCATTTAAAGAATGCACTGCTTTCTCCCTCCCTTTCTGCTGACAATTAAAAAGACCAAAGAAGTATTTTTTTTAGTTGAAATATAGTTCTTCCTGCATGTAAATATTTTATTTTTATTTATTTATTATATTTATATTCCTTTTATCTCACTAGGAAGTAACTAGCGAAATTAGTATTACAAATTTTGGTATGAAAAATTGTTTCATCTATTGGTTGCTCAGATTTTTGTAACACATAATAACTTTTAAAATAGTTGAAATGAAATTTTGTATATAATAAGAATGTTGTACACCAACAGTCAAGCTCATTCATGCAGAAAGAGTATAGGAAGTAGCTCTCATCTAATATTTCTCTTTTGCTAACATTTAACAAGTACTGTTGAAAATCATCCATCTTGGGGAATTTAACTAATTTATCTGACATGCATGTTTCTTTCCTGTTAAATATAAGTAAATTCATTTTTTTTAAATGGCAAATTCCTCCCCCTCTGTTGTTTAATAAAAACATCATTACTGTGTCAATCTTACAATCTTGGTGCATGCATAACAATATTATATTATATTTTGGGTTATATACATAGGCATCATTCAGATGTTTATTGGTAATTTAAGTTAACATCAGTGCAATAATTGCTGATAGCTGTATCTTTTAAAAGTTAAATTTATTGCTTCATAATTTTTCATGCAGTATAATTTATTAAGTAATTTATTAAGGACAGAATATATAAGAATATATAAAGGAAAATCAAAGGAATAACCAAGCAAGGAAGAATAATTGCATATATTATTCATAAAACAATTTTGTTGGTAAGGGGTAGCACAAGTAATTCTTACAATGGTAAATTGTTTAAGTCATAAAAAAAGAAGATAAGAACTCTATATATTCAATAGTTATTTCAATATGAAATTGTTCTTTATTAAAGCATTGCAAATCATACTAATAATTGATGATCGCATGTAAATGAGTAAGGGTTTACTGGTAAATAAATTATTTTGTAGGAATCACTGTTTTTATTTAAATGACTTTTCAAATAAATGGAGTGTCAGAATATTCATTAACTGGTAGAAGCATGGTAACCAGGTCAGCCAATGAATAGACATAGCAACTAAATCAGCCAACGAGGACTGTTTGGAAACTGGAAGGAGCCTAGGCGTGGCTCTATATCAGTGGTGGCTAACCTTTTTGGGCTCCTGTGCCAAAAATTGTGCACATGATTGCATGCTTGTGCTCGCATGCCAGCACCAGAAGGCAATGCATGCCCCCTACGCCCCCTATGCCCCCTACATATATATGCGCAATCCTACCCCATCCCCCTGTCAGCTGGAGCACCAAGAATTCACTCCACAAGGTTTGTTGGTCCAAAAAATAACAACTTTATTATACGTGTTTGCAAAGACGGGTACCTCCTAGCGATGAAGGTACGCCTGAATACAAGAAAGCAA
>JANHFN010002173.1:157297-168834 GCA_032468175.1 Toxicocalamus goodenoughensis | reverse complement strand
CCCCCGCCCCAAGGCTGGTTGACATAACCAAGTTTTGAGGGAGTTCCAGAAGGACATCAAGGATGGGTGCAGTCTTGGGTTGGTGGTGGAGGGAATGATATCCCACATGGTGGGTGCCACAACAAAAAAGACTCGTCTCCTGGCACTTACTAGACGTAGCTCCTAGCAGACACAACCCAGACCAGACGAATCAGGCAGAGGTAATTGGAAAGAGGAAGTTCCTCAAATACACTGACCCCTTGCTATCTCTTCCTGAACTTTAGAACTGTTTGGGGATTAGACACTTTCATACACATTATACTTTGAGGAATAAACTCTTGAAAAGACTGCTAAAATGGGAACGCACACACCAGGGTCCATAGTATGTCTCACCCAGCATCCTTGGATGCAAGCCATGAATATTTGCCTCATGTTTTTCACTCTCCCAGCCAGGCTGAATTGCTTGTTTTAGGAAGACAGGTGTGTCCTTGGCTTTGGCTTTCCTGCTTTGTTTAATCACAGTTCTAATGTTAAAGAGGATGCAAAAGATATTATTTCGGGCCGAGTTTCTGATACTATTTTAAATAATGTATGTGAGACCAAGAGTAGCATCTGGCAGGAAGCAAACACAATTCCCTGTCTGGTGGCCATCGTTCTTCCTTTTCCTCTTGGCTTCCTTTTCATTCCAGGGGTCATTTCCAATAATTCACAGAGGCTTATGTTGCCTTCCGGTTGTTTTCCTCAAGAGTCAAGTTAGGGACACGGTTGGTGCATGGTCTTAATTTTCATGTTTTGGTTTCTAAATATATACATTTACTGCAAAATCCCAGACCTGTTACAACCCAGCCTTGATACTTTTGGGTGGAAAGCACGGATTCCATCAGAAATGATCTGAATTTTATAGCATTTTTCAACAAATTAATCTCATTGTCCTTGGTGAAAGAAAGCTTGTATTTCCAAGGAAATCTTGTTGTAACGCAACAAATGCAATCTATTCTGGGTAGACCTTTGGGAAGTATTTCCAATTTTTCATCCTTGATATAATTCCCCAGCCACATAAGTTTACACAAATTATTTATGGGAAAAAAAACAGTAATAACCTAATACTCTTAGGGGAAAATAATACATCTTCTATGAAGATTAACGAAGCTATTGAAGTCTAAGAAGGGCATTATTTTAAGGTTCCTCTTTCGTAATCATTCTATATATGTACACAAGCAGCTACTTATAATATTTTCTGTCCCAGTGAGTGGCTTTTTTATTTGCAGTTTCACATCTTAGTTCTGCTTGTGCCAAACGACTTTAAAAAGTGGTCCACAAGTTGTCATCTGCTGCCCACAAGTTGTCATTCAATGTTCCTTTCGTTTACTTTTTATCTACTTTTTAAAATCTTAATTTAATCATCAAATTGCCTACCCTTTCGTGACTCAAAGTCCCCTCTATCTTCTGCTTTGTCCTTTAGTCAGGGCTGATGGTCAGTTTGCATCCTGGTTATGGCTTGGCTCAAGAACATTTCCAACCTTCACCCAAATCTTTTTGAAGTCGTCTTCTTTCCCCTCTTTCAGAGGTCCATATCATAAAAGCATGAGGCAACTAGCTTCTTGCTCCAGAGTGATGGCTTGGTCTACGATGGCATGTGACAATTTCAAAACAATGAGATCATATTTGCACCATAAACCCATGTCATCTACTAGGATAAATGGAAGTGGTCAACTCAACAGAAATCCTTCTTACTGATTTATCCATAGATCACTTTAATGACTAGATCAATTAGCTGATGGACTACAACTAATGAGATGAATTGATTCAAACTGGGTTGCCCGTCCTGGTAAATCCAATGGCTTGACTCTCTTGAAAACTCTCTTTCTTTCACTCCTTTCTGTAAGCAGAACACAGAATAACAAAGTTGGAAGGGACCTTGGAGGTTTTCTAAGTCCAACCCCTGCTTCACCAGGAGACCCTATCCCATTTCAGATAAATGGTTGAGCAGTTTTTTGGAAACCTTCAGTGATGGAGCACCCACAACTTCTGAAGACAAGCTGTTCCATTGGTTGATGGCTCTCAATGTTGTAATAGTGTTGCTTAGTGTACCATTAGTTTAATTTGTCTCCTGCCGTCATTTCTTATTTCTTATTTTCACATCCATTCTTGACTTTAAATTTCATATTCAGTTTCTGGATTTCTACATATTTACTCATCTTTTGGGTCAGGATTGGTGTGACTTGCTCAGACTTCAAAGATCCATGTTGAATTCTGAACCATTTTTGTCCTTTTTCCTTTGGAAATATGAACTGGACGTCGCCAAAGGTTTTGTTTTGTTGGGTTCTTGGTGCTCTCTGAGCTTGGTTGTTTTCTTGCAGACTTTTCATGACCCAAATAGGTAACATCAACTGTTTGCTCACAGACCAAGCCCCACTCCCTCCTACCACTGATGATGCTACCTAGTTGGGTCATGAAACGTCTGCAAGAAAACCACCAAGCTCAGAGAGGACCAAGGACCCCACAGTTCAACCCTGAGCTATAAATATTCTCTTCTGTGTGTTCGTTGTTTGTTTTCTAATTGATCGGTTTCAATTTGAATTTAAAACTGCATTGTGTAAAGAATAAAAGCGGTATCCAGAACACAAATAGCTGGAGACATTTTAGAAGGAAAGTACCCAGAACCTTTTGTTACAAAAAGAGGAATTTGTGCATTTGAATCAGATATTTCATCAGTCTTTGAGAAGATGTGATCCCTGATGACTATAGCTACAATTATAGCTGTCACTTGTAAACATCTTTACTTTTTATTCCCTCCATGTCTTCCCAGATGAGCATGTTAATTAACAACTTGCATCACCTCTTGGTATCTGAAACTAAGAGAGCTAAACACATCCTAAAAACAGAAGGAAAACCTCTTGAGAGACTCTTGCCTTTGATATTTTTTTTCCCTGGCATTATTCCTCTCGCTCAAAAGAGTTGTTTCTTTTAGCCCGGAGATTTGGAAAGCTTTCTTTGGTATTTTTTTAAAAAAACCCAAGCACTATTTTGCAGTAGTTTTTCATATAAATATTTGTGAATGACTATTTGGTGTGAGCTTTTAGGACTGAATGTTGTCCCTGTAAGTCAAATGATACTGCTTCCAACCCTCACATGAGATAAAAGAGATCTGAGATTGGATTATGTGGTTATTTTACTGTTTATCTTAGCAACTTGGCTTCAAGTTACAGATGAAAGAGACATGGATGGAAAAATTGACCTGATCTCCATCCACATGTTCTCCATTTCCAGCTGCTATTCAACTTGGTGGCGTATTCAAAATTCTCAGCTTTCACCATATTCGTGGGGTTCTTGGTGCCCTCTGAGCCTGGCTGTTTTCTTGCAGACATTTCATTACCCAACTAGGCAACATCATCAGGGCTAGGAGGGAGTGGGGATTGCTCTCATTTTATATACTATAGTGGCTTGCTATGTCAGGGTTGATGGGAATATTCTTGGTGGTTCCTTGGTTAGCCTGTTGTTTTACTGCTAGCTTGTTTGTAGCTTGGGTAGTTTCTTGATTGTTTTCTTCTTGATTGTTGGTCTAGTAGTAAACTTGGTGCTTATCTGGATGTTGATTGCTGGTCAGGAGGTGTTTTGGTCATTTTGTTTCCTTTTTGGCAGTCTCTTTTGAATGGTCAGTAAATGTTGCTTATCTGTATGTACCTGTTGATGGCCAGTTTGTATGAATGCCAGGCTTCCAGGCTACCAGTTTTCCTCTCACTGAGAACCTACATTCTGATTTTCACCCATAGATATACCATCATTCTTTAAAGTTTTTCTTCTGAATGCCACCTAAACAACTTTCATTTCGCAACATACCCGGCTCAAATGTGCCTTGCCCTAAATCAAAAAGTGCTCTTATTTTTTCCCCCCTCAATACAGAACCATCACCCTAGAGAACCAGTTGGTCATTCTTGCAACGTTGGCAATGGATGCCGGGAACTACTATGTCCAAGCGGTCAATGAAAAGAACGGAGAGAACAAGACGAGTCCATTGATTTACCTGAACGTGACCAGTGAGTAGCCGTAATTTTGACAAAGAGAGCGCAACATAGAAGCTATTTATTTATTTATTTGCTTAGTCCACAGGTGTTAGAGTTGCCAGGGTTAGACACCCCTGCTTTAGAGGCTCATTCCAATATAAGGAGAAAGGGGAATATATATATATATATTCTGTCCAGAAGGCAGGATTTCTGCTGTATAATTGGACTGCTTGGCAAGAGGCACTAATATTTCATTGCCTGAAATGATTGTTTTGCTCCAGTGATTGCAAGTAGATATAAAAAAACAAAACCCTGGCAATGGTGTCATATTAGAACCCATCTCATAAAACAATAGAAAGAATTCGGGAGGGGGGGAGAATTTATACCAAAACCTTTCTCTCTCTTCTGCTCCTGTTATCTAATGAGAAGTCACAAGCTAAGAAGCCAGATCTGGAAATCTATTACTGTAAAGTTTTTTGCTCCAACTTGCTTGCTACATTTGGTAAAATAGCCGTGGTAATTGCTTTACCCAGTTGTTTTTAAAAAATGTGAATAAATTGTGACGTGTAATTTCTCAACTTTCTTTTCTTCTTCTTCCTCTTCTTCTTTTTTCCTGGCTACCCAAGAAAAGCCGCTATACTTAGAATTTAATGACACTCATTTATAAAGCAGGCTTTAATGGTCTGTATTACATAACCACAAATGCATTCTGCAGCTCATTTTCTGATCTTAATTAACATTGGGGAACAGTCAGTTTATGGCCATGGGAATAAAGCATTTACAGTACTCCATAGGGGGCAATGCATGCTGTGGTGGTGGGGGCTTAGAAAAGAAACAGAAAAAGTTTCCTAAGAGTTGCAGAATTCAGAGAGGTGGCTAAAAAGTTAATGATTATAAGAACAGGAAAGCCAGAATACTCTCTCTGTGTGTGTGTTTGTGGGAGGTGTGAAATATGAAGTCCACAAATGAAGGTCCAATTAAATTGACTTATTGCTGAAAAGCCTATGCACAGGAATCTTATCAACTGACCGTCAGCACCTGCTAGGAGTTAAGATAAAGGTCCACAGATTCGAAGAAGGTTGGACTTAGTTTGCTTGTGTCTACGTAGTGATTCTAGGGTGATTCCTCTTTTCACTCCAACCCCAGTTTCTGCTGGGTCAATAAAGAGGTTGGAATCTTGATTCCAATAGTTTGGATGATGCTTTAGTGCAAGGGCCTTCAAACTTGGCAGGTTTAAGACTTGTGGACTTCAACTCCCAGAATTCTTGAGCTAACATGACTGAAGGAGGAATTCTGGGAGTTGAAGTCCACAAGTCTTAAAGCTGTCATGTTTGAAGACCTCTGCTTTGTGTCAGAAATGCCAGTATTCAGGCACGTTGAAGGGGCCACGAAGGATGCTCCATGTGAAGTGCCTGAATTAAATGTTGCTCCAGGACTATTATCCATCCAGGCTAGAAAGCCAGATTTTATTTATCTTATATTTATTATGAAATTTATACGCTGCTCATCTCACCTAGAGCTGTGTCTCTGGGCGGCTTACATCAAAGTAAAAACAACTAGATTAAACATTAAAACATCAGGATAGCACTGAAGTTAACTTTTAAAGTACCAAAGATGGCCAAGGAAGGGAGCAAAATGCCCATGGGTGAAGATGGAGTCTTCTCTTCATGCATTAGCCACTTCCAGTGTGACATGCCCACATGGGGGTGCCAGGCCGAGCCAGGCTTTAAGACCCCCGCATAAGCCAAGAGGGGGGATGGATCTCAGCTTACATATTTCTTCTCAACTTCTTTTTCAAACCATACCAATTGTCATCTGTGACCTCCTTTGGAAGCCCACCCTTCCCATCCTTGAATTATGTGTCGGGCAAAGAAATAATTCCTTCCATCTGACCCCCATCTGACCCCCCTCCCCATTTAATTTCAGTGATGAACCTATTATACTGACTATACTATGCCTTGATGTTTTGCTTATTAATGTTCTCAGTTTAATTGATTTACGAAACAAGCTTTGGGCATGCCAGATGTCATGGCTCATCCGCAGTAAAAGCCGTAATTTAAAGTAAGTTAAATTTCTCCACCATGAAAAACGGCAGCAGGAGGAATGTTTAAATATCAATACCATAAAAGTAACAAATGACAGTCAAGAGAGACATACGGTATTTAACTGTTTTGAAAGTCTTTTTTTTCTCCAAAAGCCAACTGAAGGGGAGGGGGCATTGGAAAGCAATTCTCCCAGTTGGGGTGAGGGCTCAAGCCTTAAACTTGTTGTGTAGACACAAGAGGGCAAGGGCTGACCCCTCTCACCCCTTGATCCTTAGCTGGCCTTTCCCAGGCAAAAACTGAGGGTCTGGAGAGATTCCTATATTATAGGCAGAGAACAATGAAGTAGCCAGGTTGAATTCTACATGTGTGGGTCTGGTTGTTTGTGCCTTGGCAGGGATGCCAAAATCATGCAAGGGAATTGATGACTCACTACCACAACTAGAGTACACACTCTTTCCCCCTTGTCCTCAAGATCTTAAAACAGAGCATCTTAATGTTCCTTCTTCCTTTGTTAATTGAGAGTCAAAGGGTCGAAAACCAAGAACTGTTCCTAAACCATTTTGAGTTGGATCAACAATGACCTGAAGATCAGCGATCATTTTGATCTCTTTTCAACAAAGTGAATTACTTTTCAAGCTGTTAACAACACAACATTGTAGACCTCTCTTCAAGCAGTTCATGTAAAAAAAGAACAACAGCAAGAGTCTAACTTGAGCAAATGACTAAAAGGCAAGTTTGAAATTGATTGCCATCAATAATCTCTTTTGGCACCAGGTTGGCTTTTGCTACTTTGCTAATTGCTGGTGCCATTTCAGGCTTCGCTGTAAGGAAAGAGTGATATCTGGCAGATTATTAAGAAAGTAAATTTTCTCTCCCACAATTTACAATGTTAGGAGATGCATGCTTTTTTTTTCCTTTTTTCGTTGTTAACATTTAGATGTCTTATTTTTCTCCCTTTCCATGTAGGCCTTTTTTTAAAAAATACAGAATATGATGGATGAAAGTTTTAAAAGTCTGTCCAACCAGTGGTTTTGAGGAGTCCATAAATAATATAGGCAATTGTTTAATGGAGATAAATAATCCCCCAAGCATTGCACAGAAAAGAAACCATTGTCTTGCTGTAATATGAAGGTAGTGAAAGGAATAAAATAACATCCTTGGTTTGGTCGTATTGTGATTAATTTTTAATATAAGGATATCACTTTGCCCTGAGTCTTCTTCTCAGGTCTGGCATCTATAATAAACAGTTCTTTCAGCAAACATCTTTAGCAATTAATTTACTCCTTAATCCTCACACAAGCTTTTTAACAATAGGGCATTGTCCATATTGACTGCTTACCAGTTCATGAGATTCACCCCCGGGCTAACAATTTTCTCATTGTGCTGCACTTCTACATATGGATTATGCCTCTGTAGATTTAATTATACTAAATAAATATGTAGGTTATGATAAATATGTGCAAGGAAAAAAAGTTTTTTTAAAAAATTCACATGCTTCCTCGTTGAGTACGTCTCTGCTTTAAAAATGGATGTGGGCCTCCTACTTATATTTTTTTTCCTCTCCTGATGTCACAGAATTCACTTTTGGTGAGCCAGGCAACAAGTTGGCCTGTTAAAAAAAATAGGAGAGTGGCCCTGAAAATAATCAAGTTATATTGTGGTTCATCAACACTTCATGCACAAACTCACTTGGGGAAGAAAAAAAACATTCTAAATGTTAATTAACAAAAAAAGAAGCACCAGTACCCATTTCTATCCATAGGATGGCAGCCAATAAAGGCACTGAGTTAAATCATAGCCTGAATTTTAAAAGTGGGAAATATTAAAGCAGTATATTCAGTGGAACTGCCTAGATATTACGTAGATTTGCTATTTAGGATGCAGAGTATGGATAAAAGTTGCATAAAATTGGGGAAGGCATATGAAAGATTGAAGGCACCCTAGCCCCGGCCTTAATGCTTCCGTAAGAATGTCTATGGAGATTCTTAGTCGTCCAGGTCATGGTTTTCCCAAAGGAGCTTTTTTCAACTGGACTTTCTTGTTTTATTTTGAAGATGTTTCTCTTCTCATCCAAGGAGCTTCTTCAGCTCTGACTGGTTGGTGGGGAATGGAAGGATTTATATTCCTTGCAAACAGCTGGTCATTTGCATTCTTTTAGAGGGTCATTGAGGCCACTTGTGAGTTTATATGTATCCTCAGGGTCACCTGAGTAGTGCAAACACAGCCCCACAAAACAGTCCTTTCACCAGTTCCAAGAAGGCTCCACAACCATTTGCACTACTCAGGTGACCCTCAGGACACAGATGAACCTCCAAGTGGCCTCAACATCTATCTAAAAGGATGCAAATGACCAGTTGCCTGCAAGGAGTATAAATCCTTCCGTTCCCCACCATCCAGTCAGAGCTGAAGAAGCTCCTTGGATGAGAAGTGAAACGTCTTCAAAGAAAAACCAGAAGGTCCAGTTGCCTCTTAGAAAAGCACCTTTGGGAGAGCTACCAGTACTGCATGATTTTGCAACACAGAATTCCAGGTGAGTCAGTTGAAGAGAAAGAAAGAAAAACAGAAGACCCCCCCGATTCATTGAATCAAAGAGCTTTCACTCCTTGCTTCACTTTCATTACTTTGACTAAAATGAAATTAATCCTTAAACTTAAAGTCTTTTTCTCTCATCTAAGAAGGAACCATGGCAAAGAGAAGTGGTGAGAGGACTGGATATTTTTTTCCTGCAATGTTACACAGCTTTGATTCCCTCACCTAATATAATAGGTAGAGCAGAGTTATGCCCTGCTTAAATCCATTTGTGGAATAATAACATTTCATTCCCCCCCACCACTTTCTTGATAACCTTTAAGGTTTCTTCCTGTCAAACAAAATTCTGGAGGAAAAAAAAATAACCTTCAGCAATTTGTTCTTTCTGCAGTTCACATCAGGCAGAGGAATATCTGCTTTATGCTCCAGCAATCCTTCAATATTCCTTTGTCACCCAGAAAGCTAATTTCAAGTAGCTGTACAAGTGTTTTGGAGCTAACCTAAATCTGTATGGATAATATCTGGTAAAATGCAATTCAAAGCTGTACTGCTGTTCTCTTGACAAAGGAATATTTCGTGCTGCCTCTGAACTTCAAAGGAGGCTAATATACATATACCTGAAGAAAAGAGCAAAGAGGAAATAAAATAAGTCCTTTGCTTAAATAATTTGAGATTTGGAAGGCAAAACTCAGGCCAACTCAGTGTGTGACTCATCCATCTGGCCTTGCTTAGATATGGAGTGGTGTTCTCTTTGCAAAGTACTACGTACAATTGATGAGAGATCATGTTTTCAAGTGTTGAACAAGAAAAGGAAGCTATTGTTCTTTATGTTGTGGAAAATGCAAAGTAGCTCCTATGCGTCCTTCAGATCGAGATGTTTGTGTTGTTTGTGAATTAGAATGGCACTGCTCCAAAAGAAGAGACTATTTGCAGCTCAGGGTTGGCATGAAGGGGTCCTTGGTGGTTTTCTTGCAGATGTTTTTCATGGCTGAATTAGGTCAATCATCGGTGACTATGTTCCCTAGTTTGGGTAATGAAGCTTCTGCAAGAAAGCCCCCAAGCTCAGAGACCCCCAAAGACCTCTCAGGTGCTGGCATTTTAAAGCTCTGAATAGAGTTACAAAAAGAAGGTGGTGCCTCTTCCAGTAAGAAACAGCACGAACAGAGAAATAATTGACAATTCTGCCCACCTCTGCCCAGGCATTTACTGATCACATTCCACATTCTTGCTTTCAACCCAGAGCCCATGTAAACGCAAGAGGTCAGAATCCAGCGTTTCCAAAAAAACGGGTACTAGAGCAGCACTATATCAACTCCGAAGGCCTTTGCTCAGCCTCTCCAGGAACTGAAGAAGGGGGAGAGATTTTTTTACAAGTCACACACAAGACAGATGATGATGGAACATTATTTTGAGGCCCTTATACCAGGGGCCTCCAACCTTGGCAACTTTTAAGACTTGTGGACTTCAAGTCCCATAGTTCCTCAGCCAGTTCCTTTGCTGTAGCTTTGCTGGCTGAGGAACTCTGGGAGTTCAAGTCCACAAGTCTTAAAGTTGCCAAGGATGGAGACCTCTGCCTTATATGATGAAAACACTGGTCACTTTCAAGGTAGGAAAATGTCAAGGAAAGGCATCCAATCTCTGAGTTACTGTGACTCAACAGATGAAAATTAATTAAAATTACCCAGGGAAGAAGGCTCAACGGTCCACCTTCAAAGACTGATCTATCATCTTTTGAATCAAGCCCAACTCCTGGCTTCATGGATACATCCAGGTAGCCTTCTGGTGGACAATATTGAAATGATTTACTAATGTCTTCTTCTACAATGCTTTTCCAACTTCCCTTTCTAGCCTATAGCTCTGCTGGGTCTTCCATTTAAGTATCAGTTTTTCAAGAGCAGCCAAAAATCACTTATATCCTGCTGTTTAAATAGAAAGTCATGAGCACTGGGGGTGTGGTGGGGGGCCGAAACCTTCCAGCTTTAAATAGGATACGAACTAAGCTGTCTGTAGCAAGGCAGAAGAAAAGTGTCAAATGGGCAAATGGATGGAATTGGCACCCTCAATACAACATGCATGAATTTTCCAAACGGTTTGACCTGTACTTTTAAGGATTATTAACTGGTTAAAAAACAAAACAAAAGCAGACTAGTTAGAGCGACAGTCTTCCCTATAATGATGTATGGGTGTGAGAGTCGGGCATTAAGAACGGCTGATTGAAGAAGAATGAATCGATGCCTTTGAACTGGAGTGTTAGTGTAAATTACTGCCTATACCATGGGCAGCCAAAACAACCAACAGGCAGGTGTTAAATGGTATAAAACCAGACATATCATTAGAAGCTAAAATCATAAGACCACGTCTGATTTACTTTGGCCATGTGATGCATGCAAATTCATTGGACAAGGCAATGATGCTAGGAATAGTTAGTGAAAGAAGAAGAAGGTGCAAGCAATGAACACGCTGGCTTCATACCATCAAATCTGATACAAAGCCAACAACTGAAAGAAGCAAGTGATTGACAGCTAGCATGGGGAGGCCTTGCCTATAAAGTTGCCAACTATCGAACACAATAGTTAAAACCAACTAACTAGTTGAAAACAAAAAAGAAACAGAAAGAATAAATGGGTCGTTTTCTTCAGGGGGAGGGACTAAGAAATGGGAGTTCCTCATTTTCATTTTAGTGAGTTCATAATTGATCTCAGCAAACAGTAAGATCTTGAGTAATTAATCCATCAATCGATCAGAACAGAGCTGGAAGGGGCGTGCCCTATTCTGTTCAAGAAGGCCCTATACTGTTTCAGACAAGCGACTCGACCTTCAAGGACTCACCCATAAATCAGGGCCATTCCACTCTAACAACAGAATTAGAAGAGATTTTATAGGTTTCCTCATCCAAGCCCCGGCTGAAGCAGGAAACTCTATATTTCAGACAAAAGGTTGTCCAATTTCTTCTAAAAACCCTCCAATAATTTATTGTTTT
>JANHFN010002173.1:137610-148398 GCA_032468175.1 Toxicocalamus goodenoughensis | reverse complement strand
CTGATATAACCCATCAGTTGATGAGAACTCCAGAAGGAGTGCTCCATCAGCAGCGGTGCTTTCTCTGAAAGCAAAGGATCAATGACCCTGCATAAATACATTGGCTTCTGATTGCTAATGCAAGGAGACATATTAAAATGCTCTTTTTACGCATTTAATTTAGTCATCCTTTTGTGATGTTGGAAACGGAAGGCCTTGAAGAGTACAAAATGCAAATGAGAATCACTGATTCGGAAAGTAATCTAAAAACTAAAACTAGAATAAGGAAAAAAAAACGGGTTAGGTATAAGGAAGGAAATAAATAGTTTCATTGGATCATTGAGAGGAACAGAAATATTTGCACTTGTGAAACTAATGCCAGGAGTGTTCAGGATCTCTTGTGTAGGGTTTACCCTACCTAGGCAATTCCTGTTTGAGTGTAATGCAAATTTCACTTTGGTTGAAAAGAACCTGGACAATTTATTTTTGTTATAGGTAGTATAATGACCGATAAGCTATCATCACAATCAAAAGGCAGGACTATTGGTTTTTCAGTAATTATTTTAAAATATCTATCTGTGTAACTTTTTTTTTTTAAAAAAAAGAATGCATACTTGCAAAAGTGCATGGATCTTTAACGCCTGTGCGCACTTAGATCTACAGGATGTATGAGATTGTATACATTCAAAAATGTTTGAAATCATGTGTCATCAAGTAATATGTTTTACATGAGTGTAAAATGACTCCGCTGTTGTAAACAAATGTGAGAAACTAGTAGTTAATTGTGGTTTTCTTTATGCTGAAGATTTAGTGTAGATGTGTAGCCCCACTGGGAGTGCATGTGTTACATAACTATATTTTTAAAAGCATGATTTAAACCCTTCCTTAAAATGCAAGAATGATGTAACACCCAGTTATTTGTTCTGGAAACATAGAAAAAAAAACCCACAATAATGAGTCAATCTTTGTGTTTGATATTGGCTGGCGATTCGTTTCACTTTCTCATTAATAATCTTGAAAGCATTTTGGGTGCTTTACAGCTTCTTGTTAGAGTATTTGCACCTGCCTTAGACCTCAATCTATCTGCAAGCTCAGAACTAATCTGTGGTAGAGATTAGATTTGTCATAAGCAGTTACTTTAATGGGCCCATATTTTCAAAATATTAATCCCCAGTGAACTGCAATTTAGATTAGTAATCTTTGTGATGAGAACACTTGCCACTTATATTTTTAATAACAGCCTCCCAAATGAAGGCAGATTAACCTGCGGTGAAAGTTATACGATCTATAGGCGGGTTACGACTGATGCGCTAAACCTTTGTACATGCAGCCCTCGCTACTTCAGATGGGCTTGGGAGGAACGTGGTGGGCTGGAGAGTCCCATTTAAGACTCTTTAGCATCTTAGGTTGTGATCCACAGAATATTTAATATGATGTGCTTTGAAATTAATTTTTAGGAGCTCAGGGATGCATTTAAAACACCGCTACTTAGCACATGATTATATGCATGCCCTAATTCTTGGATGTGCCTAATATATTTTCCTGCCCAGGGCAAAGAACATGGCACTTATCCAATTTTATATATGCACTCAAGATCTATAGCCATGGGAAGGAGGAGGCTGGAGGATTGTGTGTGTGCCTGTATGTGTGTATTCTGGTAATGTTCTTTCATAGTGTCAGACCTGCCCCAACTTAGACATTTAGGAAAGAAAGACCCTCGACTCCACTGAATTGAAATGATAGGTTCTTTTACTAAAGTTAAATGGTTGCAGCAAAAGTGAAGCTAGATCTTGAATGTTCCCCCACAAAGCTTACACTTTTCCCCCTTTCTCTGGCCCTCCTCCCTTGACCAGTCCATCAGTGTCCAAACGGATGCCTTTTTGATGTTTTGAGAATGGCTCAGATGTTTGGCGCCTCTCACTATAGCTTTGCATTCGGCTCCCAGGCCAAGTGTCCTGGGAAGCTGGTTTATTCCTTTTTTGGCACCTCCTGCTGTTTATCCTTTCACTTCCAGGCCCATATGTTACTGCCCCAAATCCCTCCCTTGCAATTTATGGCAGCAAAGTGAAGAAGCTGAAGATGGCAGACCTGACACATAGTTGCTTAGGAGACGCATCTTCTTTAGCAGGGGCATCCAATTTTGGAACTTTTAGACCTGTGGACATCAACTCCATGTTGGCTGGAGAATTCTGGGAGTTGACGTCCACAGATCTTAAAGCTGCCAAGGTCCGACATCCTTGTTCTACAGGCTCAGAACTACATTCTCCACCCAAGAAAAGCCAGTGAGATGACTTCGGTTGCCTCATTTTACCAAACAGTAGGGTTGTACCTTTGTAGAGTGGACGGATTATTTCTATCAATCAGTGTAGTAATCTGGGGCTTACCCCCAAAACTGGAGATTGAGGTTGCAGATGTATGAGCATTGCACCTTATTTCTTGAGGAAGCAAAAGCCAATCACCAGGTGAACATTTCCATTAGAAAAACAGAAATTGTGCAGGAAAGATTATGGATTAAATGATCTCTATACTTTAAAAGGTCATTTATCATTTTCAGGCTGGATGCAAAGGTGAGCAGAAGTGAATCCCCAGAACAAAGGGATGAATATCAGATTAAGCAAATCCAATGGAGACTTTGACCTCTGCAAATGCAGAAGTCTGAAACAGACTCCCATGGTTTTAAGTGAGTCAGTCTGAGTTAGACCTTCAGAATTATACGAATCCTCTGTTTATCTTTTGATTACATCGGGAGGTTTATAAACCAGATTTTCTTTTTCCCAAAGATGTCCTGACTAATAAACCAGGCTGACATTTGGGCTTGATTAGAATTTTCAGGAGACAAATTATCCAATACAATGTAGTGGTGCAGATAGGGGTGAAGGAGTATGGGTTTTTCTTAAAAAAAATAAAATAAAAAATCTTGCAATTTTTACATGTATGAACTTGGACTTCTAATGGAAACATCTGGTAGAATATTTCTATGTTCGAAATGGTTTCTGTTCTTGAGAACATCCCTGCAAAAAGCTATACTTTCAGGGATCATTTCTATAGTATCCAACTAGAGAAATGCACTCAAGCACTGGAAGCTTCCAAGAAGAAATTGGACTGCCATTTGTCAGAAATGGTGTAGAGTGTCCTGCTTCGGCAGGGGGTTGGACTAGATGACCTACAAGGTCTTTCCAACTCTGTTAATCTAAAAGTGATCCAAAGCAGGGGTCTCCAACCTTGGCAACTTTAAGACTTGTGGACTTCAATTCCCAGAATTTCTCAGCCAGTTGGAGACCTCTGATCTAAAGCTAAGGTCCTTGGTGAAAGATGTTTAGCCGCTTTTTACAGGGCAGAGGATCATGTTTCCTTGTAAAAGCAATGGAAGAGGAATGAGAAAACATCGGATGAGAAGTTTGTTGAGGTGATCCAAAGTAGTTCCTAGGGATTGATTTGTAAAACAGCCCAAACAAATTAAAGGCTTTAATCACCAAGGAACAAGCTTCAGATAGCCCATGGAATAATTTTTCTGTCTCTAATTGACACAAACGAAAGTAGGGCGGGGGGGGAAATGGAGAAATAGTTCAGAGGGTATAATTATCTTACCTGATTACCAAATTAGAAGAGTTTGTATTTATTTCATTTGCAAGTAAAGTGAAAATGGCTCTGCTAGGGCTGAATGCACACTTTCATTAGCATTCTTTTATAACAGAAGGATCAAAATAGGGGTTTGATGAAAAAGGTCCAGGAAGGTTGTCAGAGTATATTCATGAACTGAAATAGAGCTTAGTAACAAGGTCAGCCAATGAGAACTGAATTGAGGGCTGAAACTTAAACAGAGAATCTGGGCGTGGTTTATCTCTGTTCTGTGCTCAGCTCTAAAGTGAAACTGGTGTCTGTTTCTGAGCTCCTGGGTGGCTGTTCTGCTCTGGACCTGTAACATGTCAGCTTCTGTTTGAGTTTGCTCGATGGTGGGAAAAATCTACAACTGGTATTGTAAAATTTACTTTATGTGTTTATAAAGAAGTTAAATGAAGCCTCAGCCTCTTTATTTTTCTGGCACTGAACAAAGGTCAGAGGGATGGATGAGCAGTTCAGATTTGCGCCGCCTTCCCACCGCATCTCTGTAACACAAGTTAAAACATAGCATGCCTGGATAGACCTCAGCTTATGTATTTAGCCATTGTTCAAACTTACAATGTCACTGAGAAAAGTCATTTACACCTGGTCCTCACACTTACGGCTGTCGTGTTCACACAGTCATATGATTAAAATTTGGGCGCTTGGCAGCCCACATGTATTTACAGCTGTTGTTGCATCCTGGGGTCAGGGGATTGTCATTTGCACCCCCCACAAATGTCTCAGATGAACACATTTTGGTCCCATTGCCATGATTTAACCTTTTCAATACTTTTTGGGCTGGAGGATTGAGTTTTCTTGGATGCATTGGAAGACATTTTTGGGAGAAACACCCCCACTGAAGATTCCAACCACTCTCTGACTTCTCTGCAGGTCTAATTTTTATTTTGACCGATGAACTTGCTTGGACGAGCAATGCAACGTCTCAGATGAACACATTTTCTTCCCATTGCTACGATTCAACCATTTTGATACCCCCACAAATCAATTCCCTATCAATGTGGAAGCTGGAGTCATTGAACAAACATACAATTTACTTAATCATTGCATGTTTAAAAATCGTGGCCAAAAAGGGGGTTGTAAAATCGGGTGTGGGTCACTTAACAACCACCTTGCTTAGCAACGGAATTTCTTGTCCCAAATGTGGCTGTAACTCAAAGACAACCTGCCCTTAAATTGATTTTCCTTAGGAGCCATCAGTCCCAGGTACCCCAGTGGACCAGTGAAAATGGAGATAGCTCCATGGTTACAAACATTTCTTAGACTTATAGTTTCCTAAGTTTGTTAAAGTTTTTAATAGCAATCACTGTTTATTACACAGTACTTTTTTTAAAGCCTTGTTCTCACTGCCCTTAGTCACTTGTTTGTGAGATTGGCAGCTTTGTCAGAAGGACAGATTAATAAATAAAAAGTCTTCATCCAAAGACAGAGCTACCAAAGAGCTTGGCTTGAATCATGAAATATTTGTGTGCATGTGTCGGGAGGTGGGAATAAGAGCATTATATTTAGGTTCACTTTATGAAGCATTAAGCGAGAGAGAGAGAGAGATACATTAATGTCAAATAATATGACTCATGCATACATACATTTAGCTTCTAACTTTGTACATCCATTTCTTATGAGCAGCAATCATGCACTAGCAGCATTTACACAATTTAAAATTCATTTAATCAGTCCGGTAAATTTATAATTCATAGGCGAAAATCCACACATCATATTTTATTTTTTCATAGGGTCAAATTCATCTGAACACTTGCTGGTTGATGCTTGTCAAGATGGGTCTTATACCGTAATGGGGTTTATGCTCCGAGAATGGATCAGCTCACTCATGCAGTCTATTTTCTTTCTTTCTTTTCTTTCTTTTTTCTTTTCCTTTACATATTATGTTGGAAGTTAAGAGTCTGCTTCAGTTTTGCTAGCTGACAGTTGCAGTCATGTCTGACATTTGTTGTTGCACTATCCGGTTTTTAATGGGCATATGTGAGCAAAACAAATTCCTTTTGATTTGAGGCTCTCAGATTATTTATTTTATAATTAACTGCGGCATATTTAAGGTCGCCAAATGCTCTAGATAATATAAGAGGAAGGTAAAGGGAGAAGTCCAAATACGGGACTTGGTCATTTGGTGGGTGGCAAAGGATCATGGTTGGTGACGGGGAAAGCAGAAAGATGGAAGAAATATTGAATATTGAAGGAGATGACTCTGATTCCATGCTGATCCTGGAGTGTAGGTCGTTCTGGATTTACGACCCACAAGTGAGGCCCAAAACTTCTGTTGTTAAGTGAAACCTCTATTAAATGAATTTGGTCCCGTTTTACCACCTTTCTTGCCACCGTTGTTAAGTGAATCACTGCAGTTATTAAATTGGCAACATGATATTTAAGTGAATCTGGCTTCCCCATGGACTTTGCTTGTCAGAAAGTTGCAAAAGAGGAATCATGGGACCCTGAAACCATCATAAGTACAAGTCAGTTGCCAAGCACCTGTATTTTGATCATGTGACCATGAGGAGGCTGCGACGGTCATAAGTGGGGAAAATGGTCCTTAGTCACTTTTTTTAGGGCCGTCGTAGCTTTGAATGCTGACTAAATGACTTGTTGTAAGTCGAGGTCTATCTGTAATATATAACCAGACAACCTTGTGTGCCAGTTATTAGACCAACAATCAGTCAACATTCTGAGTTCATTATGAAAGCAAAAAAAAAAAGGAATTTAAAAGATGCTTATATACCAATAGAAGGGAATATTTCTAGCTCAGGGTGGAACTGTGGGGTCCTTCGTGCTCTCTGAGCTTGGTGCTTTTCTTGCAGACGTCTTATGACCCAGCTAGATAACATCATCAGTGCTAGAAAGGAGTGTGGTTTGTGGATGGAGAAGGAGAAGCGGAAGAGAAAGAGGGGAGGAGGAGGAAGAGGAGAAGGAGGAGAGGAGAGGAAAAGAGAGGAAAAGGAGGGGGAGGAAGAGAAGGAGGGGGGAGGAGGACTATGGGGTCCTTGGTGCTTTTCTTGCAGATATCTCATGATCCAACTAGGGAACATCATCAGTGCTAGGAGGCAGTAAAGTTTGCTCTCATTTCCCTGTTAGTTGGAGAATACCCCAACTAAAGAACGGGCAAACAAGCTAACATTAAACAGCCCAACCAGGGAACCACTGAGACCACTCCAATCAACAGGGCAAGGGACTAGAATATCAAATGAGAGTAAACCCCTCTTCCTATTAGTACTGATGATGTTACTTAGTTGGGTCACGAAACATCTACAAGAAAACAGCCAAGCTTTAGAGGACACCCAGGCCTCCACAGATGCATTGATATCATCCAGTTTAGCCAGAAGTACCCCTAGCTTATACAACCTCCACCCAAAATTAACTCAGGAGGTGCATCCTTTATTTTGTATTTAATTGACCCGCTAACCTGCTCTATGTTCCTGTCCAAGATTGGTGGAAACTTAATCTGGTTTTGATGTGGTCTACCCTTACCCCTTGTCATGTCACTTTTGATTTAAAACGACAACAACTATAATTCATGCAATGCCCTTTTCATCTCAGGATGTGGGCTGAGCATGTTTGCTTAACAGAGAGGCAAACATCATATCCCCGTGGACATTTGCTTATGATTTATATCATTTTGAGGGCTAATTGTGTCAAACCTTTCCTTCTCCTCTCCCCCTCCAAGCCCTACACCCATTTGCAAACGTGTTATAATTTTTTTGGCGTTGACGGCCGAGCGTATTTATCTGCCCAAACGAGTCACTGGTGGATCCCACTCTCTGCAAACTTCAGAATAAATGCCCAAAACCTCGAGTGAGTTATAGGTTCCTTGCAATAACTGGAAGGAAATATAATCAAGTAACCTCAGTATTATTCAGCTGCAGTGGTACCTTTTTATTGTTTGCTAATGAACAGTAAACAAACTTGTCACCCGCCATTGATTCTGGGCAAATGTGCTGCATAATTTATTCCAATAAACATTATCATCCCTACCAAAGGAATGTGTCTCTTGATAATACCAGGGTTATTAAATACTGTTGAACAAAACCTTCGGTGTAATGAGACTGAAACTGTCAGGTATCAGGAAAGCAAACTTCCCGGGCAGCCGAGAGTGAAAGCTGTCTCATCAGCGTTGGCTTTACATCACCGGTGACACTTCATTAAGAGTTCGCTATCCAGGTTTCAGGACTAATTTGAAAGAATACGGTTTAATACATTTCAACCGGGAAGGCCAAATAAATAACAGATTGCGCCCTTGCTTCCGATTAGCACAGCTTCAGGTGGGTGGGTAAGTGAATCCAGCTTCCCTACGGACTTTGCTCATCAGAAGGTCATAAAAGGGGATCACATAACACCCCCCCTCCCCGGGTACACTGCAACCATCGTAAGTATGAACCGGCTGCGAAGCATGTGAATTTTGATCACGGGGCCATGGGGATGTTGCAACAGTCATAAGTGTGAAAAACTGTCATAAGTCACTTTCTTCAGGGCCATCGTAACTTTGAGCAGTGATGAATTGTTATAAGTCAAGGACTAACTGTATTAGGTTTGCATCTTGAAAACCTAGCATGATGCTCCATTTAGAGCCAAAAAGCTCTTTTAAATACTGGTAGATACCAGCATCCTTAGGGTAAAAGATAACCTCATTTATCATATAATATTAGGTCCTTATTCATTCATTCCTTTACCAAGATTTCCGTCTATCTTACCCATTCCACGTTCAAGATTAAGCTGTTCTTAATAATATAAAGCTTTATCAAAGAAGTTGGGCTGGCAATATTTCTGTTGACTGTTTCAGACAGATTCATCACATAAGTTGCTGTGAAGATTTCCAGATTGGATATTGTACTCACCGTGTAATACAGGGGAAAAAAATAGAGATATTGCTTCAGCTAGTACAGCTTAAAATACAATAGGAGCATTTTGATGCCATTCAGGGATGGTCTTGCATATGTTCACCGATCAATAAAAGTATGAATTACCACAAGATCACAATCACTTTAGGACGTCTTGCACAATAAAACCCTGAAGAGTTATTTGGAATTCTTAAGAATGGCCATCTAGTCTATCATTACTAGATTTCCACAAAGGAAAAAAAAACAATGTTGTGTGGAGATGGATAATATGAAGCTGTTTTTGAGAAAGAATGTTGCTCACTGTGTGGCGTTATTTGGAGGATAGGAGGAAGAAGGAGATGAACTGAAGGCCAAAATAATGATAACCAACATCCGTTGAAATCCTTTAACATTTGAGAGTTGATGCCTTTTGGGGAGATATATTAGTTATTTCAATGTGTGGTATGGACGTGTTGATAGGAAGGGTTATGCAGGCTGCACTTTAGCTGTCATTTGAAATATTGGGCTTCACGGTGACGAAAGGAAGGTTGCCAATTAAAAATATCTACATGAAGGAAAAAACCGTGCAAATATTTAACATCCATTAAAGCAAATGCCAAAAATGAACTATGAGCAATTGTTTTAGGTAAATTTGTGGACAAAAATATGCACCTTTAGAGAACCCATGGGCGTGCAAATTTTAATGCAAATATTATCCTCCTCCCCCCTTTCAAATATTTGATTGAGCAGATTTTGTGATGGCGTGTAGTATGGAGGTGGATCCCCAGGAGGGAAGGCGTGGATACCAGAGGAGTAAGGCAACTTAATCCTGAGGTTATGTGTGAGAGAAAGAGGGTGAAGACAGTCAATAGTTCCCAGAGTATATTGTAGATAAAAATATTCAGTCTGGCAAGACACTTTCTATAGGTGCAAAACAACCAAGAACCTAGCTTGGACAATTCACCACGTGTCATTGTTGAGACAGATTTGAACAGTGGAAATGTTTGGCCCCAAATGCATCACTTCGAGTTTCTGTTGTTGATGGCCTTTCAGCATCTTTTTGTGCCAGGTCATCTGCCATATTTGTGCCTTTTATTAAAAATAACCCCTACCCTTTTTAAACAAACACAGCCTTGGTTGAAGTGCTCCTGCTTGTAGAAAAGTTATGGCAGGGGATGCAGCAGAATAACTGTGATTAAGGTGATTAAAACTATACACAGAGTACATCATTAACCTTTGTCCCAGCTGTCACAACGAGCTGATGCATTGGGCCGATAGTGTATCTGTCTCTGGCAGCTGGCAGATGTTACAGGACTATTTGCCCCCCAAGAATTTCAATCACTTGAGATAAAGAGCTCGGAGAAGGTGTGGGAAGGTTTGAGAGAGAAGCGTGATGAAGGCAGAATTAACTCTCTCAATGACTTTACAAGATAATTCCAGCTATTCTTTGGCTGCTCTGGAAGAAAGCTTTAATCCTAGATGCCAAGGTCAGCAATGCTGCAGCCTTTGGCTTCCAGGGATGGCATAAATTTGAAAACATAATTTAAGAAGCATAATCTTCCTGTTCCCCACTGGGGTGGGGAGCAGGAAGGGAAAGCTAGTTCTCCAGGTGAGCCTCTGAGTAGTGCCGGTGTTAAGAAGAAAAGGCCAAGTGGTGTGTTTTTTTGCAGCCCAAAATTCACCTTGGAGTTGGCCAGACAGCAAGGAAGACCATAGCAGCAAGGTGCACGTCAGAAATGAGGGGGAAAGTCCCACCAGGTAAAAACCCAACCCCGGGGAAGGAGAAGCAACGAACAGGGGTGGAGGGAAGAAATTGAAGAAGAACGAACAGCAGAGCGGAAGGATGTCAAAGGGTCACGGCAGGCAGGCGGGGCGGGAAAACAACATCGTTTAACATTCGGTCCCCCTGGTGAAATCCTGCCAGAATGATTCACAAGCAGGCTGGCGCTCTCTTAATTGTGTAGTCCGTTATAGAAACATGCCGGGGAACAAGAGATGGAAAAGCAGCAGCTGTTTGGAGGAATACCATCCTCTGGAGAGGCTGTGGTTGCCTCCCGGTCTCTGGTCACGCTTGACGCTCAGTTTGGGAATCTTTAAAAAAAATGGACAAGTCCCTATTGACTTGATAAGAGCAAGAATGTCTCTTCCTTTGGATGGAGCACTTAGGGAAAGTACATTTAGGCCAGTGGTGGGATTCAAAATTTTTTACTACCGGTTCTGTGGGCGTAGTTTGGTGGGCGTGGTTTGGTGGGCGTGGCAGGGGAAGGATATACTGCAAAATCCCCCTTCTCTCCCCACCCCACTAACCTGCTTTCCAGCTCCGTTCTCCTGTGCAGGGCAACCAAAGGAGACCCAGCTGATCAGC
>JANHFN010002173.1:117508-128183 GCA_032468175.1 Toxicocalamus goodenoughensis | reverse complement strand
TTTATATTGTTTTTTAATTGTTTTTAACTTTTGTATTGTTCGTTTTTATTGGCTGTACACCGCCCCGAGTCCTTCGGCAGAGGGGCGGTATAAAAATTAAAAATTTATTTATTTATTATTCCTACTGAATTTTTTTTCCTACGATGGATCATCTCCAGCAGTCCATCTTTGGCCTTGATCTCTTTTTTTCTTCTTCTGCTCCCTCAATCTTGCCCTCCTTTCTCTGTTTCTTGAAATTCCCCCGTTTGGTTCCTTCGATGTCGCGATGCCGGCCTTCCATCAGAAGGAAAGCACTTAAAAGAACAGCAGGGTGAGAGAGAGATAAAGGCGGTCAGGATCTGGCAGAAAGGAAGAAAAAAAATAATGCTTGTCAAATTCCGGGTATTTCTACGCCTGCGCAGGGTTATCTTAGATCAATAGAACAGCTTTTCATCCGCTTTGTAAGTGCCATCTAATTTCTTTAGTTCTTTGTAAATGTATTTAAAAAATATTTCGTACAACGATCGCGTCTGGAGAAACGCCTGTAATAACCCTGAGTAGGGAACGTGGCAGGCAGGAGGATGGATGGATAGATAAGTAGTTGGCTTGTCTCTCTGTCACATTTTTCTCTAAATGGTGGGGTTAAATTTTCTCCTTTCTGAACAGAAAGTCCTGGTTAATGGTCCAGCCCTCCCTATTCTTGGGTTTTGCTCAACTGATTCTGACCCACTATTTGGAATTTCTATCCAAGGACCCATATAGACCGGGTGGGAGGGTCCCAACTTGGCCAACTGGCTGAGGAATCCTGGGAATTGAAGTCCACAAGTCTTAAAGTTGCAAGATCGGACACACCTGACACAGACTTTCAACAATTGCATCATTCTCTGTTTCAGCTCTTGACACAATTTTTGGGGTCTCCGTTAGAAGAGACCTCCAAACCAGAGGTGGCATTCAGCAGGTTCTGACCAGTTCTGGAGAACCGGTAGCGGAAATTTGGAGTAGTTCGGAGAACCGGCAAATCCCACCTCTGACTGGAGATTTTACAGTCTTCTTCCCCTGCCACGCCCACCAAGCCACGCCCACAGAACCGATAGCAAACAAATTTGAATCCCACCACTGCTCCAAATGAATCCCTTTTCCGCATTCCCTCTCATCTCCATCATTTCTGATGTTCAGAGTTGAATGTATCTATGTAGTCATGGCAGCTTTAAAAAAAAAAATAGAACTTTTGATCAAGTCACAAAGTATAATGCAATCACACATCTCGGCTGCATCAAATTGATGACGAAGAAAAGGATGGGTTACAATTCTTTCCAGATAGAGATTGCAGCCAGTGGTATTCTGCACTGATTATTTGTCCAGAACAGCATTAGGCTCTCCTGCTAAAGTGAGGGTCGGACTAGATGACCTCCAAGGCCCCTTCCAACTCTTGTTATTCTGTTATTCGTTTTCAGCAGGAGGTTAACATCCCTTTATGTACCTCTGGAGTTATTTAATTCCAAGTTTAGCCTTATGCCAAGACAATCTGGAGGTAATTGAAGTACGGGTACAAAAAGGCACTTACTCATTTCTCACCCCAGCACTGATGATGTTACCTAGTGTGGGTCAAGCAACATCTGCAAGAAAACAAGCCAGCTTGTCAGCAGCAAGCTGACCTCATTTCAATCCTGAGCTAAAAAGATTCTCCTTGATTTATTAGTTTATTTCGCATTTCCTTGAAGCTTGTTTCTGAAGGCAAAAGAACCCTAGACATGGGAAGCAAACAGTGTCTCTCTCGCTCTTTCTCTCTCTGTCTCTCTTACACACACACACACACACACACACACCAACAATGTTAATGCCACCATATTGCAGGCTACCAATGCCAGATGGAACCAAGGTACATTTTTAGATCAATGAGGCAGATAAATATTTTTTTCCTCTCTGCAGCTTGTTTGCTTTTGGAGCAAAACAGGTCTGCTGAATAGTGAACATATTGGAAATAGCCATTCATCCCATATCCAGGACAGAAGCTTATTTAGCATTCATGGCTTAGTTAATCTTTCATTAGGTCCAGAATTATCCTTTTGCTGATGAGCCCTCTGAACAATTTGCTGATATTCCTGTTGTACCTTTGAAGCTGATTACATGGAAGGGGGCCTGATAAATATATATATTAAATAAGTTGGATACTCCTTCCATCTGCTTAGATTTCTGAGGGACAACCAGAATTCAGTTTAAAAGCTTTTTTATTTTATTTTATTATTATTTTTTTGTTTTGTACCATTGGGATAATCCTGAGGTTGCATTTCAACATTATAATTCTTATAATATTTTAATATTTTTATATTCTATAGTTTCACTAAGGTGCCTGAAGGAGCTGAACGGTCTAAGGATGTCACAGATTGGGCAAATGGGAGGGATTCTCTCCTGTTCTGAATTATGAAGTTGGTGTTTCATTTCCAGTTCATAATTAGTATTTATAGCTACTTGGATTCAGTATTTTCCCGTCAGGTTTCTAGCAAGCAGTTTATCTTGATCCTTGTTGTGTTTAATTTACATTTTCTGCTAGATTTTGATACCATATGGCACCTGATGTTCTTTAAACCATTGCAGAACCAAGCGATTGTTATAGGCTACACAAGGTGCCATGTGATTAATATGCCAATGATATCTTAAGAGATGCAATACTAATCAAGTCTAAAGAATAAACATGGGGACCCCTCATTCAAGGATTTGGTGATAACACATTTTTTGCAGCCTGACTCTGGTTTAAAATAATACTTTAGATGGGTTTTATTATGTACTACAAGTCTATGCCACCCACACAGTGCATCCCTTTGGATGCTTTTTCAGGATGGGAAAGCAAGTGACCCTTTAAAGAGCAGATTGATTTGCAATATTGCAAAAAAAAAAATGTTTTGAAGCAAGAATTCTTGCAAATGGCAAAATGGACACTTGAGAAGGCCTGCAGAAATCCATAATTCTTTAAAAAAATGTTTTATTACAAATTTCAATTCATCGCAACTGTGCCATAAAATACAGCTAATGTAAATTGGGGAAGTCCAGAATAGGTTTCCAATTGGCACAAAGTTATCGTGTAGAAGTGGCCTTTCTGTTCCCTGGGGTTAATCGAGGAAGTCAAGTTGACAGCATGTGATCAAAAGCCAACACATGTTTTGTATACATCATAAGAAACACGTGGTTATGGACACTATTTTGAGTTCTTTGCCTCTCCTTCCTTCCTTCCTTCCTTCCTTCCTTCCTTCCTTCCTTCCTCCCTCCCTCCCTCCTTCCTTTCTTTCTTCTTTTCTTCTTCTCAGTCACCAATACTGCCATCTTCCTTTCTTCCTTCCTTCCCTCTCCCTCTCTCCCTCCCATCAAAATATATTTATTTCCCTTCCCATTCCTTGCAAAGACAGCTGCAACACCATCCCCCAAAGAGTTTGATATAGTTAAGCAAATAAATCATATGCTAAACAAAGCCCATTGTTGGTTTTGTGCATCTGAATGTTTGCTTCAAGACAAAATTTCAGCCTGTTACTATGCTCTCATTTAGCACCTGCCAAGAGCAGAGGTATATATTTTTTGCATTCTTCTGGCAATAAATTACACTTGCTTCTGAAGAAAAAGTAAGGTCTTCTCTATATAATTAGCTGAAAATAGCTAAATTGCCCAAATAATTTTTTAAAAAATGGGTTTATTTTCAAACCCCTGGCATTTCCCACCCTCTCATAATAAGATTTATCTGGAGGAATGCAAAACATACAAAACGCATGCAAGGGCCAACCTTAAAGATTAAGTTTCTATGATAACCACGTATCACAAATCAAACGCAACCTGAGCCTTTGGGTCTGCATTTGTCTTTTTATTTGCTGAGCTCTATGTTTTTATGCTCTAGGAAAATGTATTATTGTGTTGTTGTTTTTAAGTTAGCTTGGGACAGCCTGAAAAATACAGAACGGTATTCTTCTACTTTTCCTGAAGATTCTTCACAGCCTCTTGGGGCCAGTTCACACAACTAAAATGGAATTCTCGGTGCATTGCCAGCGCAGCAGTATTCGTGTAGCAACTCAGCAAAGAGAGAGTAGCGAAACAGTCATCCGTTCCCTTATCTGGCAGACTGTGAAGTGGCGTGAATTTTCTTCTCCATTTCATTGTGTGCTGAAAGATGAGCTGGAATGATTGGCATTCAGTGAGCAGATCTGTTCACAAAGCTATTCCTTATATATGTTCCTTATTCTTTGCAACACCCAGGAAAAGTTTCTTCTTTTTTTTTTCCCCTAGCATTTTCATACGAGTGCAGGGTCTGCTTTTCTCAGATCAACCTAGCATTGATTTACTGCTTGTGATGAGAACTGATCGAATTGTCTCTCAAGCCATAGGGACTGGCCCAAAGTCACCCAGCTGGCTTTCATGCCTAAGGCAGGACTAGAACTCACTGTCTCCTAGTAATTGGCCCAACAAAGGCAGGACTAGAACTCGCTGTCTCCTGGTGATTGGCTCAAAGTCACCTAGCTGGTTTTCATGCCTAAGGCACGACTAGAACTTGCTGTCTCCTGGTTTCTAGCCTGTTGCCTTAACCACTAGGTCAAACTGACTCTTTCTCTCTCTCTAAAACAAATAATTTAATTAAATCAAATCCATGTCCTTATTAAACTTGCTAAAAAGTTCTGCTGAACACAGACGGGTGCTGTTTCCCAAGACAAGAACTAATGGGTGGAAGTTTGTTAGAGAAACCCGGGAATTTTCTGGCAATGAGAACAATTAATTAATGGGACAGCTTGCCTCCCAGAGTTGTTGGTGCTCCATCACTGGAGGTTTTCAAAAATAGACAGGAAAACCATTTGACCAGGACTGTTTTGAGCTGGGGGGTTGGATTAGATGTTGATCTTCAAGGCTGCTTCCAGCTCTAGGATTCTGTGTCCAGTGTTCATGGAGGAGGTCAATTTCCTTGCTTTCATACACCCTGAAATGACACAATTCTATTTAGCATCCATTTGATCTGCTGTTTTAGATTCCTACTCAAATGTAGTCTTTGTCTTTCAAATTCCATCCTTAAGGGAACAACATAGTTTTTTCTGGCCAGGTAAATGATGCAAATTAACTGGTTCCCACCTGGAAGGTTTTTCTAAGAACAGGCCTGTTTCTCCTTGAAAAACTTTTGAAAGCCTAATTGTTCATGCTGTCCAACTGCAGTGCCAGTTCCCTTTCATTGTGCAAAATTCCACACTCCTGCAAGTCATGTATTTTATATCAAAGCTATTTTAAAAAATTATGAAAAGCTACCTGAACGTTCTTTGGATAAAATATGTCTCACAGCTATATATATTCAAGTTAAAAGCTACAGCGATGTGTCAGCTGCTTCATTTCTGGGAAACGAGAAAAAAAAAGAAAAAGAAAGGAAAGAAAGAAAGTTTCTTGCTGTGCATTGGGGGGTCAGTGACAGTCTGAACTGCCAAATTGCTTTTTGAATGCAAAGAGTTGTTAGAAAGTGAGTTCAGAACAGGGAACAGAAATTATCCCTGCTTTTGAGGTGAGCAGCCAAGTTCTAACTAGAAAGTGCTGAAATATGAAATTTCCCCTTGCCATCCCTAAGTTTAATGACCTCTTCCAAATATGGAGAAGTTGGCATCAAGACCATTATATCAAAGTGTAGATGTGGATCAGTAAAAATGGGAGCTTGAGAAAAACAGATAGTCTCTTCTTTGGGTGTTTGATGGCTTTCAGACAAGGCTAGGAAGATTGTGTTTCAGGATCTACCTACTTTTTTAAAAAAACTGAGCTGTGTTGTCATTTGCAAAAAAAACACTGTTGACTATATTGTCTGTTATTCTTTGTGTATGACTGTATAACATCGTTGGCTTTCTCATCATCAGCTGAGTCATCAAGGAGCACATGATGGCATGTTAGTAAGCAGATTCAAACTCACCAAAGGGGAATAAAAATATGTTCTAGTCCAAAAGAAAGTGGACACCTAATTATGGGAACACATGAAGAGTTTATACATTGGTTAATCACTCTTCCCTTGGTTGACCTCCTGTGAGCCGATCACAAAACTATGTTGATGAGTTGAGTATAATGGAAGAGTGCAGCATATTCTATTCTAGGAATATAAATATATTAGTCCTCCATGAGGTAAAAGGCTTATCATAAAAGGTTATTCTTCCATAGTGCCAGGATTCAAAGGAAATATATGAAGTCCTTATCGGCCTCATCTTAACTCTAACAAGTTCAGAAACCATTATCAGATGACTAATTTTGCTAATAGGGTGCTTCTAGTACATAAGATGAATGGAAATGAAATAAGCATTGATGCTGGACACTGTTGTTCTGGTTGCAATTAGTAGTAAGTAGCTAATGAAGCCTGGCCTGTATCCATTTCACGGCTGTCATTCTGGCTCTTCTTTTTAGGCACAAAGAGACTCTCGAAGCATGAATGGTGAGGAGTCAGCCCAGGTCCTCATTGATTCTTTGATTCCTTTTGAAGTACTAGAAGAATTGGGGGGGGGGGAACTCCCCAACAATGCTTGGGAATGAGAGACAGAGGTGAATGTATTGCCAAATTAAATCTGTCTTTCTTGGCCTTTCCTCATTTTAGTCCATTCTAATCATTCTCCTGCTTTAAAAACAAAACAAAAAATGAACATAGTGAACCTGAGCATTGAACCTGGAAAGAGGACACACATTCATTGAATAATTTCCTCTGTGTGTGAGAGAGAGAGAGACAGAGAGACAGAGGGACAGAGAGAGAGAGAGATGTTCCAGTCTCTCAGTTCTACCCCAGTTCTAGAAATGAGATCTTTCTGTATATTCAGTTCTATGGGGAAAGGGAGTATAAATTGCAGGAAATAAATCATAAAAGTGGATGCCCTATCAAAAGAATAATCCACATCCCTAAACGGTTGACGTTTTCTTGGTGCTCCGTGAATATGTAGAAGAATATTGGCCCATTTGCAATATAATGTGAATGTGATGTTTGCCTTTAGTCCTCAATAATACTGCCGCCTTTTCATTTCCGGTTATTCTAGCGCAGCATTGCTGTTCTTTAGAAACAAATATCAGTCTGTTCTGAGGCCGATCTGGACTGTCCCCTTCCAGACTCATCATAGAATCTTAGGGCTGGGAGGGACCTTGGAGGTCTTCTAGTCCCACCTCCTTCCCTAGGCAGAAGTCATTATTCCATCTTGGACAAACAGCCATCCAATCTTTTCTTGAAAACCTTCAACACTCACGATTCTGGGAGGCGAATGGTTCCAGTGATTAATCATTCTTCCCGTCAGGAATTTCCTGCTTAGTTTCAGGTTGGGTCTCCTTCTGAGGTGCTTCCATCCATTGCTTCTTGTCTAGGGAGAATTCAACATCATGAGGCAATCGCAAAGACCATACCAGATGTGTCTGCATTGCTTTGGATAGGACCTTTCTTTCCAAACCTCATAATCCTTCTCTAGCACTGATGATGTTACTGAATTGGGTAATGAAATGTCTGCAAGAAAAGAACCAAGCTCAGAGAACATCAAGGACCCTACAGTTCCTCCTGCTCCTCCTGCTCCTGCTCCTGCTCCTGCTCCTGCTCCTCCTCTCCACTCCTTATTGGCACTGACAATGTTACCTAGTTTGAGTAATGAAAACAAGCAAGCTCAGAGACCACCAAGCACCCCCAATCCTTCTCTCTTTCATGGATCTTCACCTAACAAGCATGGCCACTTTAAGTCAACAGCCTGAAGCCAGGCAAACCGGCCACAGGGTCATGCTAGCCAAGCCACAAGCTGCTTGCTTCTGGAAAGATTTTGAGATCCAGTGCCCAAGGCTCAAGGCTTGGGGTGGGTCCATATATTTCACGCACATGTACTTCTCAGGAATATGAAGTTTAGAAAGTACAGCTATGTGGGCAAAGGTGGAGAGTTTGTGGTTGAACAGGGAATCACAGTTTACATCTGAATGCTGGCTTCTCTGTGAACAGTTCAAATCTGGGAAGAGTAACAATGGCTCCAGTTCCGTGGTATTTGCAGCATTGTTTTCTCCTCCTGTTTGTTGAAATTGTTTTCTCCTGTGTGTATTCTAAATTACAATATTATTCCACTAAAGATGTAAAAGGAACCAAATTCTTTGTTAAAGTTCTTTCTCACCCTCTGCTTTGTTATAATAGATGTTTGCACTCGTGATGGAAGGATTTGAAATATTTCAGTAGCGACTTCTATATTGCATTAACTTATAATTTGGGGTTTTATAATGCTAAGCTGCCTTAATGTATAGTGTTTGATGAGCCAGTTTGGATTTTCATTGGTTTAGACATAGTTTAATTTTCCTTCCCTTTGCAACTGTTTCACTGCAGTTCTTATTTTTAGCAATCTGTTATTATTCTCTTGTTCATGTAGGGAAATAATATTGTGTTTTCCCCAAATGAATAGCTCAAAGCAAAGCAATAACATATTGGTATTTTAATTTACTTATTAAATACACTCACTGAAATTTTTTAAAAAAGAAACATGGCGAAGTTGGCAGGATTCCCCGCCCACTTCTGCCAGCCTTTTTTTTCTAAAAATGTCTGAGGATAGCATAAGCTAAATTATTTACAGTTTGTTGACTCACAAAAGAGAAGCCGATTTGGATTATTTGCTTTTCCGATAAGGAAAGAGGATTGAAATTGTTGTGATCTGCTGCTTTGTTAATTTCGTTTTTGTTCCCCAGTGTATGTAAAAAAACAAAACAATAGAACTCGTTTGGACCCTGACAGCCTCATTTTCAAATCGCAGCGAACTCACAAGATTCAACAAAAACATGAAAAGATCCTAAAAATATAAACATGAAAAGATCCTAAAAATATAAGACAGCAAGTGGTTGATAAAAATAGAAGTGCTTGGTAGCGGAGGAAAAAAAAGAAAAAAGAAAAAGAAATTGCTTTGCTTCCAGGGACAGGAAACTTCAAGTACAATATACATTGTGGGGATCTTCAATGGAATGGCCTGGAGCCCTGCCAGTCCTAATTGGGAGCAGAGAACAACAGAGATGGGATCCCACCACCCATCAACCGCTTATGTTCAATATAAATGATGATCTGGGTGAACATTTAACTCCTGAGATGCTCTCAGTGCTCTCTGAGTTTGGTTGCTCCCTTGCAGATGCTTCATGATCCAAACTAGGTAACATCATCAGTGCTAGAAGGGAGGGGATTTTGTGGAGAAGAGGGGGAGGAAGAGGAGGAGGAGGAGGAGGAGGAGGAGGAGGATTTGTGGGGTTCTTGGCATTCTCTGAGCTTACTTTTTTTCTTGGAGATGTTTCATTGTCCTAACTAGGTAACATTAGCACTAGTTTGGGTCATGAAACATGTGCAAGAAACCCACCAAGCTCAGAGGGCACCAAGGAGCCCATAGTCTTTCTCCTCCTCAAATCCCTTTTAGCTCTGATGATGCTCCCTACTTGGGTCATGAAACATGTACAAGAAACCCACCAAGCTCAGAGGGCACCAAGGAGCCTTCATTTCAACCTTGAGCTGCCAAATATTCTCCCTGATTGGCATTTGACTCCTTGCTGGTCTTCCCACTGGCTCCAACTTATGGGGATTTCCTCCTCCCCTTTACAGGTGCCGATGATGCCTCAACCAATGCTGTGAATCCTGTGATCGTAATCCCTCCACGCAACTCAAGTGTAACCACTGGGAGTAATGAAGCCATCCTGGAGTGTCTGGCCAATGGCAGGTAAGGTAAACACAGCCACCGACAAGCACGAGCCTCTTGGGGAGAACAAGGGAAGGCTGAAGCAGGAGGCAAGGATATTTCTTGCATGAGAAATTGAATTTTCGAGAAGGCAATGTAGATTTTGCTTCCCTCCCTCCTATCCCCCTCCCCAAACCCCAAAATATGTGTTCTTCTGAGGTAGAGTAGACAGATTTTTAAAATACAGATTGCTTTGCAGAAATGTTGAGAGATATTATGTGTGTGTGTGAGTGTGTGTAATTTCATACACACATAAACACACCTCTCTTTCTTACGCACATACACTTGAGTGGTATTCATTTTTACCCTAGCAACAACGAGGAGAAAAGGAAAATAATTAGATCAATTATTTGTATAGATACCACTACAATACAGAAAACCCCAGATTTACCTCATCTGGGCCCACCATTTGTGACAATTGGCCAGAGCGCTAACCACTTTTTAAAATCAATAATGACTTTTCTTACTTTGTTCCACTTTTGGGGGCAAAAATAAATGTTTGGAAAAGAGAAATCAAGGTATTGACTGCTGGGCAACCATTCTACCCAAAATAGGGCTTAATAAAACTGGGAACGAACATGGTTTCCTTCTGAATAAGGAAGGAAATACTTGGAGGAGCCATCCGATCCCCTTTTTCCTCCGAAAGCAGAGATTTCAATTGTTTTCAATTATTTATAATTGAATTATAATGGAAGCATTTCTCAATACAGATGTACCCCCTGAGTAGCATTTATTTTTTTACCATCCTTCCCTTAGGCAAAACAAACCATTAGCATGAAAAAGTAAAATTACCATTATAATTAAACATGGTTGTTGGACGTCACTTGAGCCTGCCCTGCTGGTGGACAACATAAAAGAACAGCAGATGTTCAGAGGCTCCTTTGTATCTGTATTTGCTTATTAAGAGGCTAGATCAGGGCTGTCCAGCCTTGGCAACTTTGAAGAGCTGTAGACTTCAACTCCCAGAATGGGGAATTCTGGGAGTTGAAGTCCACATGTCT
>JANHFN010002172.1:120841-132385 GCA_032468175.1 Toxicocalamus goodenoughensis | reverse complement strand
TATCTATCTATCTATCTATCTATCTATCTATCTATCTATCTATCTATCTATCTATCTATCTATCTATCTATCTCCAAAACTCTCACATCTGATACTTTGAAACCTTCAATTGAGCAAAATGGGGCATCATGGAACAACAATTTTTGAATAAAAAATACCTCCAACAGGATAACTAATGTGTCCAAAATCCTGGACCTATGACTTCCATAAGATTGAAATTTGGCAAATTTGTGACTACTTTGGCACTACCATGCCTTATGACTACACTTCCCAGAAATGCATAGGTTGCCTTGTGTGAGGGAAGATGGAAGGGGTGTATCGCTGCCCTTTCCCCATCTCCCTTGTGCCCTGTACCTATTCAGCTGACAGAAAGACCCAAAGGGCAAGTAGCCATTGGCTGCTTTGGAATCAAGATCAAAATTTGAAATCTCTTAATGGTGTGGCTGGTGGAGGAAGGATGAAGGATGACTTGGATGTTGGTTGGGGGGCACCAGCATCAACAGGTGAAGTCTCTTCCTCCCTGGATGGAGGGGGTCCTTGGGGACACACCAATATAGGGAGTAGGGGCACAGTTTTTCTTGTGGTGCACAGCTTCCTCCACCAAAATAGCATGCTGTTCTGCGGGTTAGCAAAGGAGGAGAGGAGCTTGCTTCACTGAGGTTTTCCTGAGGGAGATGAGATGCTCAAGCCTATATTATATGTGGAAAGAAGAATAACCCAACAAATCACAAATTGTCTGGTTAGTATATGCATGTCTCCACTTGGTTTCAATACCCAGATTACAGATGATAGTACAACTCTAGTATGGATACTAGAATTAGGTCAAATTATCATTTCTTATTTCTGCAATTTAAGAATTATTATGAGGAGCAATTGTTATAGTACCTAGAAGTAAAGGACTTAAGAACTCACCTGGCAGGATTTTGTGTTAAAACAGATGGCGAGGACCTTGGTTTAGCAAACTGAGAAGTTAATGGTGCTTTAGAGGGGGATTGAAGAGTGGAATATACCTATTAGGGTTATTTATATCTATAAATGCCTGTTTGTTATTGGATGGTTTCATGAAACCTACATTCATTTCGGTAGATAGATGGATTCATTCTTATAATAACTCTTGTCCCTTAATACTAAGAATATTATTTCTGGATGAGTTGGAAAGAACTGAAGTAAGCTACAAGGTGGTTTGATCATGAATGCATGCTAATTGAAAAGAAATACAGATTTCGATACAAAATAAGAAAGCAATATCCCTCATCATCTTGTGCAAAGCTATATTCAGAAAATGAAATCTTTCCTGAATGTGGGCATTTTAGATTTTAAATCGATTTTTAATTCAATACCTAGAATCTTTCTTGGAAAAAGCTTAAAACACATTTATGGTATTGATCTTCTTGCTGCAGAATTTATATTCTAATGTGTGTCTAAAAGTTATCTGTAATTCACTTAAATTAACTCACTCTGGTGTGTGTGCATTGGGGGTGTATCTTACCTCCAACTTTGTTTAATGTATATATCAATATATCACTATATCAATATTTGATACAATCCTGATATTTACACTGCAAACATATCAGGCATAATATCCCCATGCTTTATACAGACAATTCTGCTGTTGCATTACAGATGCAATAAAGCCATATTTTACATAGCAGGCACAACTATCTGGTAAATAATTTTTGTAAAAATATAAAAAATAAAAAATGTTTTTTTTTCCAGGAGAAAGCTAAATAAAGAGGAGACTGGAAATTAACCTGGTCAAATTTTTAAAATATCTTGGAAAGCTTTCCTACTCCAAAGCGACTTGGAGCACACACTGTGACTAAATAGTATGTGAAGCCTCAAGAGTCAAGATAGTCAACTATTTAGTGTATTTTCTTTACTAGTGTGGTCAGTTAATGCCAGCTGCATAAAAGCTTTTTGAAGCCACATTTTTGGCCTAAATTCTGTGTAGTACAAATGTAGGAATTTATGCCAAGAAGGATGAACTAGACTAAAACAAAATTATTGAGATAGGAATTTGCTGATCCTAACAGGACAGCCAAATATCCAGGTTAGATAGATTTCTGTTCTGGAGACAATAAATAGAAGGCTGAAAGCTGATGGCTTATTGTTGACTGAAAGTTCAACACTTCCCAACATTTTTCTGCCTTTAGTTCTTGCTGATGACATTGCCTCAAACTGGAAATTGGTGGAAGAGTAGAAGCTTACATCATTTGGGCTTTTGGCACAATTTGTATTGACATTAAGATACAATCAGGCTAAGCAAACACTTACTCAAACAATGAATGATATGGAACATCAAGCTGAGGTAAATAGATTGTCCCAGAACAATAGAATTTGGGCTGTTCAGAGTATATGAGATCTAGCAAATTATTTACATCCTGTCTCTTTTCCCATGCTGAGAAAAACTGTTATATAACATCATTCCTTCTGTTTTGCTGCAAGACAGGTATGCTAAAATTCCATTAATTGAGCATACCTGCCCATGTGTACAGGGAAGAGAGAATTATCTTGAAGGGCAGAAGACAAAACCAAATACCAACAGTCATATAAAAGGGGCTTGAGTTCAGAGCAAGAATGTAACATAAGTAAATGATTCAGACAAACCCTTTCCTAATACACATGAAGATAAAGGGAAGGAAGCACATTGCAACATTTTGTTATTAAAGCTTTACAATGAAAGTTGTACTAACTTACCTGACATTGATTTTCTGGTCTGGTTTACCTTGAAGGGTTAGTATGTGCTAATAAGATAGAAACACACCCCTCTTATGCCAATGGAAGTTCCTGTACAGCAAGTCCTTGGTTAACAATCGTAGCTGCAACTGGAAACTCTACCACTAAGTCACATGATCATAAATTTTGATGTCATGTGGCAATGCAAATTATTATAGCAGTTCTAGTTTCAGTTGTGGTTATTAAGTGAATCCCTTGAGGTTCAGCGCAATTTCACATATTGCCATTTGCAACCTCCTGCTGACTTCCCCATTCACTTTGCTTGTTGGAAGTCAGCACTTCCAACAAATACAGATAGATACAAATATTGAACATGTGATTGCAGAAAGCTGCAACTGTCATAATTGCAAGTCAGTTGCCATGTGCCAAAATTGTGGCCATATGACCAATAATTGCAACTTCAAGGACCAATCCTTTTTTTTGTACTTTTTGTACTTTTCAGTACTGTTGTAACTTTCAATAAGCAATGATTGCTAACCTACCTATATTATTAAACTTCTTGTAAGACTAATAAATTAATAAACTACTACATCTATGTAATTGTTACAGGGTTATTCAGACAATTTTATTTTACCCCGCTTATGCCAATGGAAGATTGGACACACCCCTCTTATGCCAATGGAAGTTCCTCTGGGAAATTTTGAACCTTCCACCACTGACTAAGTAGCTAAGTTTAGTGCTGCTGCAATGGACATATTGTAAGGCAAAAACTGGTACAAGGATAATTCCAAGTCAATATCAAATAAATAATATGCAATTAAAAAATCTAGAAGATACTGTAGTAAAGCTAAACAGAGCTACTATATTGTCGTCTCTGGATCATTGAATGAAATTAGAACCATACCATCAGTTTCAGGTATCAAAGACATGGGAGAAAATAACATAGGGTAACGTGACAAAAATATTTGCAAACTTCATAACTAGGAGTGGGTGCACAGATTTCTCAATCCGCAAGCTGCTTTGAAATCTATCTTGTCTCATAAGATATTTTTAAAAAAAATTCTATGGCTTTCAATGCATTGTCTCTTTAAAGCACATCTATTGGATGGACTGAGCTTTCATGCATATTTATTCAGGAAGGAGTCCTACTGAGTTCTCTGAAACTCCTTAAAATTGTGTATTTAGAACTGCAACCAAATTCAACAAATACAATTTAATGGGATCCAAAACTGAGCACATATTTTCTCAGTAAATTCTAGTATTTTGGAATGCAGTGTGTAAACTTCTTTCTACATTGGGAAAACAAAGTATAATTCAGGACATCCAAGTTTAATATTCCAAAGATGCCTTGGTAAAAAAATGGGCCAAATAATAGAGGTTAATCAAAAGAAACATCAAAGATTTTATTGCTTTACTCAGGAGGACCACCTATAATGTATGATTTGTCCCTCTTCCTTGCATTCTTTTCAGTTAGGTCCACAAATAACTAGACAATTAATGAATGTTTGATATAAGGGAAGCAGGAACTTTTCAGATCTCTGGCCACCTATTTGAGACCTGCTTGTGTCCAACTATGAACTGGGTAAGTGACTATGCACATGAAAATTCTCATTGTTCCTCTTTTAAGATTGAATGTCTCTTGAATACATGTTAATATAAAATGCCTTTTCACAGTTAGTGTGGTTTTGGATTTATACACAAAAATATACACTTAATACTTAATGTAATTAAGCATATGCTGTTAATGAAACAAATGTTCTAATTACAAATGCTTGTTTGGTACCTTCAAATTAGAGTTATTGACCTTTGCTTGCTGTTTTAACAGTTTTCCTGGAAAGATTTCAGAAGTGGTTTGCCACTGCCTGCTTCCTAAGGTTGAGGAAGAGTGACTGGCTCAAGGTTATTCAGTTGGTTTTGTGCCTAAGGCAGGACTAGAATTTCTAGCCTGATGCCTTAACTAATACCCCAAAACTGGCTCATCAATATATTGCTTCAATCAGATAAAAAAATATACTGATACACCAAATTAATATTATAGCAATAATTTAGATGCAGGACATCTATACAGAAGTATGAGGGACAATAATGTTTAATAATTCCCAATGTAAAGATTAGTGATTTTATCCACAATTACACATTAAGAGATCTGGAATTGCTTATAGACCTTTCTTTGTCTTTCCAGAAAGTACATGCCTTCACTTACACAAAAAGCAAAGTGTCTTCTTTTTTTAACAGTTTAAATACATAGGAGATTAATGTATTTGCTTTTACAATATAAAATGTTACCTACTTATAGACAGATATAGACAGATAGATACCCTATATTGGTTAAAAAAAACTTCCAAACTTTAAAAAAATGTTCTTTAAAACAAAATGAATAAGCATAGTGATGCACTGTTTCATCAGTTTTTCAGTCTGTTGAGTAAATTGCATAATTGGGGTTACTAAAAAAAACCTGGTAACCCCAGTGCATTAGTAAGCATCTCAGGAAAAGAAAAATAGTAACTTTAAAAAAATCTGGTGGCTTTTAAATCAGTAATACTCTATGCTAAGTAATAATTGTAACGAATGCACTGTAGCATGGCTACTGATCAAGGTTACTTTAAAAAAACCACTACAGATAGCCTTCAGTTTACATCTATTCATTCAGAGATTGTTCAAAGTTATGCCAGATCTATTAAAAAAAAAAGCAATGAAGTTCTGACTGGTCCCCAAAGTTGTTCCAGCATCCCCGCAGTCATTTGATTGCGATCCAAGCATTTGGATCCCCAGCAAGTGATTATGACATCACAACAAGCCATGTCACATGATTGCCATTGGCAACCTTCCTATTTAACTTCCAACAAGTGAAATCGATGGGGAGGTGCCAGGGAAGGTTGGAAGTTGCCCTTGTAAATCACTTTCATCATTTTTTCTCTGAAGGAGTCTGCTGCAAAATATCTAGCACTCCTTCTAGCTGCAGTTCATAGTGTGTCCTCATCCACAAGTCACCCCAGCCTCCTCTGCTGCCCCTCCCAGGGTCTCTACCACCTCTCTCACAGTTTCTGCCAACCCATTCTGCATCCTCCATCAGTTCTCTTGCACTGTTCTGGTTTGCTGGCAGCCTGTGCAGATGGCAGTGGAATCGGACAGTGGAGAAGAAAGGGGATCAGTCCAGGAGTCTGGAGATGACTCGGATGAGGGTCCTGCATTCAATGCAGACATGAGGCCAGGACCATCTGGGAGTGGGATGCTACCTCCAGAGCCAACAGAGTCTGGCAGCAGCGAGGCAGAGGACCCAGGGGAGGCTGTTCCCAGTGCATGTGTGTACAGAGCTGCTAGAAGGTGAGAGCAGCTGAAACAAAAGGGGTGACTCGGGAGTAAGGCTGGGAGGTGATTGCCCCTCCCATAAGGTATAAAGGACAGGGAAAGATGATGAAACCTTTGCAGGAAGCAAAGTCGTTCGTTCAGTTCAGATTCATTCTTGAAGCTCTTGTACTTTGGTTGTTGTTTTTTCTAGTTCATTTGACACTTCTGTTATTGGCAGCACTTCACAGGAAAAAAAGGTGGGTGTTTATCTCGAGGGACTATTTGAGATTCATTACTGGCTGGGAAAGAAAATAATTCCTAGCATTGCAATAAAACAAGACTTGTTTTTAAAATAAGCATGTGCGTAATTACGGTTTTGGAAGCCTTGGTCAGAACATGCACTTCCTGGCACATGGCACACCCATCTCCCACAGCACCCATGCAAACCCCACCTGATTCCTTACCTGGGACTTCTCCCTCTTCCCAACCCATATGCTGTGGTGTTACAGTTGGGATTGCCATTGCTAAATGATGCAGTCATCTGACATCATGCTTTACAACTGCATCTCTTAGTAACAGCAATCTCGGGCCCTATTGCTGTCATCATAACTTGAGGACTACTTATAGAGACCATGTTACCCATAGACTCAATTGATGAGGTATTCCTGCCCCTACAAACTAGCCAGTCAAGTTGCCTTAGAAGAAAGAAATGTGCTGAAAGCAAAATGAATATCACTTTAGGTGACAGAAGTAGGAAAATAACACTTCAGGAGTGGGAAAATGCTCCTGATGGTTGCTCTCATTGTGGCTGAAGGAAATTTAGAGGCAATGCTGTTCATCTCTGCAATACCAAAAATGGCCATTGGGCTGTAACCAGTTATGGAGCAACCTGATAATGCGGATGCATAAATAAGCCATAGTGGTCTATCCATTAGGGTTCATAAAAAATGAAACAATGACATGTGGTACAAGTTAACACAAACACTGAAGTTGGGAAAGAAATGGATGGATTGGACAGGATGTGGTGGACAATTCAGGTAAAAATATTATTATTTTTGTTTATGTAATGGGGTTATTTGCACATCTGCCTTATTAACTTCTTTCATACTAGTTGAAGAACAATTATTACTATAGTTCTAATGTCAAGTGGCAAGAGTGTTGGAATGTACTAGCAGTTATAACTTGCATCATCAAGTTTCCTTTCTAAATATTAGTTTATATTAACAGCATATCATAATATATTATTACAGTTAGTATACATTTGTGAATCTAAAGCACAGTTTATTGTAGCAAATTGTTTTTCCAATGTCAGCACTGTTTGACACATTAGCTAGGATGGTTAAACTTCCCCCCCCCCCTGCTGGTCATTGTCTTAGCTTCTCTAATTAATCCTGAGTCAAATACACAAAGTATAGCCTGTCCTCCAGAGACAGTTGCGAGCCATTGTAAGCCTCAACTAGAATCAATTATGAGTTGTTGCTTTTACAATAGCAGTTCTGTTTTATCTGAATTATGTCTCACTTGTTTGTTTCTAGATATCAGATCAAAGATTCCATAATCTCCATAGGATGAAATGATGGAAACCAAAAGTAGAATTGGACTGCATTCTCTCTGATCCACTAAGATCAGTAACAACCACCATTATATAGTGTCTGCTAAGCTCAACCTGGATAGAGGGTCCAAAGGATATCATGGCTAAGAATATTAAAAACTAGTTTATTCTCCCCTCCAAAGGTATCATCAAATTGACTAAGAATGTTTTCTTCCTACTGCTGGACCTGATGTATAATTGGAAAGAATCTAAAGAAACAATGGAATTGGGACACCACGACAAGTTCAATAACTTTCTGAATAAAGATTTTATAGTGCTTTACAGCTTCAGTCTATTTTTTCTATATATTTGTAAAAGTACACATTTCATTATATATTATATAATATTATATACCAATGGACGATCCTTCTCTTCTGCATTTGTGGAAATCACAAGATTTATGTGGTCCAATTTTACTACCAAAATAGTAGGCCTTCAACTAGCTAAATTCATGCCTTTGGAATGCAATAAGGATTCTAAATTCTGGGATTAATATTATAGAAAGGAAGGCACAATATTATTTTAAGATATTGCCTAAGTAATAATTACTAAGCCATTGTTCATTATATCCATATTAATTTATGTTTTAAAAAATTACAAGCTTATGAAATTCATGGTACTAGTTCTCTAACTTCTGATATGTTCATTTTTCTTATCCCAAAGAAGGAAGGAAAGCATTTTTTTATAGTTTTGCATAATATGAAGTAACTGTGTTATTCAATAGGAAAAAATGTGTATAACTGGCTTTTTGCATACTTGTGAATACATTCAAATGTGAAAATGTCTGCAGTTATAAATGTAACAGGATATTAAGTATATTTTAATAAATTATTTAGCCAGTCATACCAGTATGTACACATTAATTCAGAAATAAGTATAATTAGGATTCCTGCCTAAAGTGAAAGTTGGGAATTTTGTGAAATGTAGTTCCAAGGCACCTGGATTTTACTAGATGACAAAAGTTATTGTAAAGTAAGCCATTATCAGTTAGAGCAGGGGTGTCAAACTCACGTCGTAACAATCAGTGGCATCATGCAACATATTGGGACTTCCCTCCCACTTCGCTAAACCAGGTGTGGGCATGGCCAGCACGTAACGCATCTGGCCCGTGGGCTGGGAGTTTGACAACCCTGAATTAGACAATAAATCCCTTTTGGATATGAGACCTACATTATTGGCATGTTTTCAGGGCATTTTTGGTGCAAGAATGTTAAATCTCCATTTGCTTCTCATCCATAGATTCTAATATTGATAAACGTCCTGCAAAATAACTAATATTATGAAACAGATTCCCTGAAAGTATGGAAAATGTTTCTGAGAATAAGCAAATAAATGTATACGTCTATTCTACCCATGAAACTTTTTCAGGTTTAACTTTCTCAACAGCACTAAAGGAAATTCTAAAATTTATTTAGTTCAGAGGTGGTATAGATTTATAAAGTTGAATAGTGAAATAGCTTCCACTATTATGGTTTATCTCACAATCAGCCAGATATTCAGACTAGATTTGGCATTTCCCCCCACCTATTGGGTCCTTCCCAATAGATGAGGAAAAATGAGCCATGGCAGCGTAGTGGTTAGAATGCAGTACTGCAGACTACTTCTGCTGCCTGCTTGCTGCCTGCAATTTGGCAGTTCAAATCTCACCAAGCTCAAGGTTGATTCAGTCTTCCATCCTTCCGAGGGAGGTAAAATGAGGACCCAAATTGTTGGGGGAAATATGCTGACTCTGTAAACTGCTTAAAGAGGGCTGTAAAGCACTGTGAAGTGGCATATAAGTTTAAGTGCTATTGCTATTCCCAAAGACCAGGGATAGGCTGATGTTGTTTCATATTAGAAATGGGATAAATATATTTGATTGACTATAATCATATTCCTAAATACTGATCAAGATACCTGTCATATAGATGGATAATGAAATGTGGATAACTTACTTTTAATTCCTGTTGGACAGATCTGCTGTGCCGAGAAATTGTAGATCTAAAGAGAGGTTATTATTAATAACAATTGCAGAATTCAATCTGGGTCAGTCACTGGGACCAGAGGTTTAGTCTTCCAAGCATTTTTCAATGCTTCCTGATGTGTCATCTTTAGGCTAATGATGCATATCAGTTTTAAACCAAATGGATTTGTTCATCCCCAATATTATTGCTCCTCTGCTGTGAGATACTGCAGACAGTCCTTTAATAAATGCACAAAAATTTGTACTATTACAGAACAGGATAATAATTTCCCAACTGTAAGTGAGGCAAGCAGGTACATCCTTGAACGAAGTCAAACAGTCCAGATGGTGATTGTGACTGTGTGCAGTGTTTTCTACCATTTGCAATGGCATGGCCCAATCTCCTTCCTTTTGCATAGGAGCTCAATGTTGGCACACCTATAAAGGGAAGGAATCTTGGTCACACATTGCAAACACCATTTAGACTATTATGATTTACCTTCATGTTACTGGAAGCAAAGGTTACTTTATTTTTTTTATTTTACAGAATAAGGGAAAGTAGAACTTGATGCAAAAAGCAAGTAGATCTCTAGAGACTACAATTAGGTAAACCAGAGAGAATCAGTGGAAATTGAGTATCTGGTGACTATAAATGAAAATATAGTTTTAAGTTACACTGAGTGTAGCTTCCAAATCAATTTATTCTGCTTTTTTCAGACTTACCTTCCAAATATTTGTATACTTGTGGAATGCACTGTTTAAGATTAATTCAGACAAGAATGAGAGCCAGTTTAGTGTTATGGTAAAGTGGTGGCCTAGAAACTAGGATACTGTGAGTTCTACTCCCACATTCATGAAAAACTAGCTGACTAGCCTGCCATTCTGTCTCAACCCAACACAGCCTGTCATTCTCTCTCAACTCAACATAACTCACCTCATAGGATGGTTGTTGTGAGAAAAATAGGAGGAGGAAGGAGTATAGATATAATTGCCACTTTTCATTGTATAAGAAGAAAAAAAGTTGGGATAAAAATCTTTTTAAAAAGTAGAACAGTTTTAGAAATTCTAAGGGCAGAAAGGGGACTAGAAATTGAGATTTGGGATATTTCAATTTGAAAAGAGAAGACTAAGGAGTGTGATAGCACTATTCAATTCCGTCATTTTGAAGGAGAATTGGTTGTCACCATCTCAGAAGTATAATGAAATAGAAACTTATTTTTACAAAATATAGTAGGTTAAAATATGATAGCGGTCTCTCTCTCTCTCTCCACATAAATTAGCTATGTAAATATATTAGAAATATATATGTACTTCAATAATATTTGCATTAGATAATATATATATAATTGAATTTTTTTACAGCTAAAATGATATACATTTTTTCCTTCTATTGTATTTTTTTACTTTAAAATACATTTTAATGTGTTATTTTCTTTGATAATGCATGTATTTTTTTATCTTTATGGTTTTTCCCTCATTACTTGTCATTTTAAAAAAAAAATGCAATGAAAGAAATTTTTTTTTTAAATGTTACAGTAAGGCAAATGGTAGTTGAACAAGTAAGATAAATTTCCTAACAAGATGAACAGTTTAATAGTAGAAGTAATCCCCACACTGGTGGTGGGATCCCCTTAAGACCATCAATCTATTCAAATGGACTCCCACAAAGGAATCCATAGAGTGATGACATTCCAGCCAAAGTGATTTCATAGTGGGCTGGGACAGCTCCAGATATGAGAGACCCACTAATGGGCCCCCATAGGTGTTACATTTGTTGATGTCAGAAGCAAAGGATTAGTGTAGAAGACCTACTAAATGAGGAGATTGGCAGCAATGGAGTACTATTTCTGATGAGCACCAGGCACTTGTAAGGTTATTCTGAAACGCAATTATGTTTCCTCTTCCGCTTCAGAATATCATAAGGGTTCTATGGAAGATATGAGCAGTATTAGCAGCTTTCTCAGAGGTGCTATTCAGCAGGTTCTGACCAGTTCTGGAGAACTGGTAGCAGAAATTTTGAGTAGTTCAGAGAACCAGCAAATACCAC
>JANHFN010002172.1:104527-116835 GCA_032468175.1 Toxicocalamus goodenoughensis | reverse complement strand
GACTTTGATGCTCTTTCTCCTGTTTGGAGCCAAAGAAATGGTTTTGGATGGCGGTTTGACGATTTTCGAACCGGACGCCACTTTCAAGACTTCAGAATTCAGCTTCAAGTTAAATGAAAAATTTGATGAAAACACAATAGATGGCCGAAAAACTCAGGTAAATGAGACTGGTACCCAGGGAACACACCAAGTATATGACATGCTAAACTGATTTTTAACTATTTGGCTCAGTGACTCCTGAAGTCGAATAATGTCATTACCTTCACAAAAATACAAATTCTGTCATCTTGGCAGTAACAGTCCCAAAATAGATCCTTTACTTTCAAACTAGACTATTACTCCCAGGATATGTCCAAATTACCACCCAGTTTAAGAACTCTATGCTAAGCTGTTTTGAGCTGAATAGTGCTGGTGAGTTTTGTAACATGAAGAAACTAGTTTAAGATGTTACGGTCAGTCTGCATGCTTAAAAATGCCCACTGTACTAGTACCAGCAGAATCATTTGCATGGCAAACAACATTGATTCTCCTGTTCTCCATGTGGCAGAAAAGTGCATCTATGCTCAAGTAAAAATTTTAATGGCTCAGTATGATGTTGTTTGGTCCAAGTTCTTAGGTCAAACCTAATTTGTCCCAGTTGTTTTAACTAATCGTCCAAAATCTAGTTTTTCAGTTTTGTGTTCCTGAAGTTAAGTATGTTTCTGGACCATAAAACAATGCCCTCATTGCCATAAACTGTTAAATCTGTATGGGAAAATAAGGAATTTGCATTGGAGTAAAGAGCTTCTGTGGATATTATATTCAGTGGTCAGGCACCACCACATTGTAAAAGGCTTTTTTCTATTCATCAGTGATCACATGTACAGGAGTTTTTCCACTGTTCTTGTGTATACAATTATACAGATATATGTGACTCTTCCATCATTTTGTGCTCATTTTAATTATTACAGCCAACTTCTGCTGGCTCTGCTGAACTAACTTTTTGAGCTGAATCTAAGCCAGATTCAACAGCCGGTGCATTTGTAAAATACGGGGATAAAACTCATAACATTACTCTCAATTTACATATGTCTGCAAAGGCAGTGCCACAAATAAATAAACAAAAATCTTAGAAATAAAGCTCAAACTCTAGAATGTGTAATACAGAACAGTTTTGTAGATTGAACGTTACAAATGTTATCTTTACCTGGATCAATTGTATAAACCTGGAGAGCCGATCAGCTTGAGGGTAATTTGTATGTGGTATTTACTTTCTGTGTAGTTGTCTCCAAGTAAGCCTTCCCAAGTGGTACTTTTTTATAGTGTCAGGCATGTAGATAACCACAAAGTTGGGGATCTCTGCTCTAGTATATATTTGTCATTTTTTAAATACACACAGAGGAAAAAACATGAGTGAGCAGGAAACTGGTTACATAAGCAGTGTAATTTGGCCAGGAAGAAGTAGAAAAGAGTAATTTATTGAAAACATTTAAATGCATTTGGAAATAAGGCTTAGATCTTACACAGAATCAGGTAGACAGTGGTGCTGAATATATTAACTGAATTTCAATGCTGATTATTCAAGCAACATATTTCTACATTATGCATCAATTTCTAGATGCCACGTATTTTAGATTTATTTTTTTACTAGTATCCCATAGTTTTCTGAAATTTGCCACCTTTCAAGTGCTGGGTGAATCATTCTTATGATCTGTGGTCTAAATGCAGATGAGTTTGGTTAAACTGGTCCAGTTACGGTTGTGTCTATTAACCATATATGCTCAGTTTGGAGTTCCAACATAACACAACATAACAATAAGAGTAGAATAGAATAGAAACGTTATTGTCACTTTAAATATACAATGAAATTTTGGTTCATTCAGCTCTCAAAAGATAACCATTATGCTTATACCCACATACACATATATGATAGAGAAACATCACAGTCTAGTTCAAATGGATACATATACATGGAGAGAGAAAAAAGAATCCTGCAAGTTTACAAGGCAGATGGCATAAGGAACAAAGCTGTTATAGAATCTAGTAGTATTACAATAAATACTTTGAAACCTTCTCCCAGAGGGGAGTAACAGAAACAGACCATGAAGTGGCTGGAAGGAAGGAAGGAAGGAAGGAAGGAAGGAAGGCAGGCTATAAAATAAAATAAAAAACTAATGGTTTGGTGTGCAAGTTAAAATATTGTGAGATTTCCAAATACAAATTGCTAACGCCTTGGCTCATAAAACACCAGATTTAACTGTAGTTAAAAAGAAAGAAGTATACATGTGATCCAAAGAATAGTAGAATGCAAGGCAAAGAATGGGAGAAGACTGCAAAATATTAAGATCTAAAAATCAAACTTGAAAGATTATGGCATAAACCAGCTGTGGTGGTTCCACTGATGGTCAGCACACTGAGTGCCATACCAAAAAGTCTTGATGGCACTTAGAAAATCTGCACATTGACAAAATTTCATTCTATCAATTACAAATGGTGTGCTTGGATCTTCATAGATACATTGTGGCATCCTAGATTCTTGGGAAGAACTTGATCTATGAACACCAGCTAAAGAACTAGAATTGTAATTTCACATTTTTGTGTCTATAATAATAATAATAATCAAAGAATTTCTGTTATCCCAGGTTCTTGAGAAGAACCTGATAGCGTATAAAAATATCAAATCCAGTCTAATATCTGACTGACTGTGACCAACTATAATAATAATAGCTGACAATATTAAGTACACTAAAATAAAAATAAAGGTTAGAAGGGAATACAGGAAAGTGAAGAAGATCTTAAAATCCAAGCTTAGTGAAGGAAATGCCATCAAGGAAATGAACGCAGCTGGAATAGTGGACTGGGTTCAAGCAGAACTGAAAGCCCTGGATAGGAAAACCAGAAAAATCATGACAATGAATCATGCTAATCACCCACACAGTGATGTTGACAGCCTTACCCCAGAACATGGTGGGCATGGAATGTTGCAAGTACTTCAGACAGCTGAAGAAGAAGAAAAAAGGACATTGAATGAATATTTGAAGGATGGTAAAGAAGATGCACTGAAACTAGTGTACCATGAAGGCTTACTGAATATCTCCGATAGCAAACTAGCCTACAAAAAATAAAATTTGAAGAACAGAAAAAAGACATAGCAAGGCAAAATATCCACTACATCCACACATAAAAACCCTAGCTGCATGCTGTGTACTTCACCAGAAGTCCCCAACAAGTAAAGTCAATGGGGAAGTCCAAATGATTATCATGTGCTAATAGGGTGCTGCAGTTGTCATAATTGCAAGCTGGTTGCCAAGTGTCCAAATCACAATCATGTGACTGCAGGGACACTATGATGGCTACAGCCACAAGAATCAATCATAAGTTTCCTTATTCAACACCATTACAACTTCACACTTAATGTCCGCATGTTAAGCATTGATTGCTCAGCAATGGCAACTGAACGTGCCAGAACTGCCACATAGTCATGTGACACCATGCTTTACAACTACATGGTTTAGTGACACAGTTCTCAATTTCAGCTACTATTGTTAACCAAGGACTACCTGCATAATCAAGAATAATATAAGAATTTTTAATTCAGAGTGAAATCAACCATCTAATTTAATATGAGCAGGTTATATAGGACAAGTTGAAAACATATGAGCAAAGTATCTCCGTTACAGAGTTGCAGTTCCAGTCTATTATACATTAAATAATCAATAACCTTATATTAAGATCATAGGAAACAATTTAAAGCAATTTTTCGTTGGTCTATGATTACTATTTTTTTTAAATAATTATTTCAGGAATCACAGTATCACTACAGCCTGCAACCATCATGAAACTTCAGAAACAGCAAACACAGCAGAGTAAAATAGAGTATTATGTGACAATTCCAGATTAGCCACAAAAAGCACAGATTTACCCATTGTTTTAAACAACAACAAAAAGCCAAATATGTTTTTCTGTTGAAAAAATGGAAATAAAAGTTCTGCAGTGGGAACTGTAGAACACTGAGAGTAGATATCTCATAATGATGAAAGATGACTTTACTATGAGTCAAAGGAACACATTTTGGAGTGCTGTTAAGATTAGGAATGGGGACAACTTAGTTGGGTCCATCATGGGATAATGAACAGAGACGTTCTCTCAGTGGAAACTCAAGTAAAGTGATCAAATCCTTCAAGTATTTAGAAGTTGGTGTTCTGGGCATCCTTTTAATATTCTACTTTTGGCTCAAAATGTTTTTGGCTGTTCTTCAAGCTGCTGGCAAAGATTGCTGCAGGTTTTACAGTTTAAAAATGTACAGCTGCATAGAACCTCCACGATATGTTTAATTTTTCCACTGATGTTTTTAAACTGTATTTGTGTTTCCTCTTATATACTGATGACCGAGGGTGTTGCTGTTCTCATGGAGAATTTGTGAAGAATGTTTTGTCTTTCTGCCCTCGCCTTCAGGGGGGAAGAACTTGGTCAGTCAGTAGGGAGTGGAATTCTTGGATCAAGTTATGCTTAAGAATAAGATTGGATGCAGGTTTGGAGAGAAGTCATAATACTAAAAAACTAACAGAGAACTAGAGATAGCAGATATATTTAAAGTGGTATGAGAGTATTGTCTCCTTTGATCTGATGAAAGGAACTTTCCACATAGATACAAATTTGGCACCTGCTGAAATTTTCCTCAGTGTTTAATCAAATATTGCATGCCTTTAGATGAACCATGTAGTCGTTACAAAGCTTAAATAAGTTGTCACTCAGGAAAAACACTTTGTATGAGCAGGAAGGGCAGTATTTAGGCAAGTCTTTCCTTGGATAATAAACATTTAAACAAATAGATATAAAATGCATAGTTGGGTAGCCCGTTTATTAGAATGAAGCCAAATAACACTGGGCATGCTATCACCTCACCAGAATTCTTCATCGTTCAGAATGTTATAAAAAAGTATGAGTGGAGAAGAATCAAGAAATCAAAAGTTCTTGAAAGATGTTGCAGACATGAAGTGCCTGAATAGTTTGCCTCTGATTTTGATTGTATACCCACACTGCAAAATCAGAAGCCTAAAAATGAAAGTTTCATTCCTTCAGCCTCAAGACAAATTGAAAACCAATTCATGAAGGAAGGATCACGCTACCAAAATTCTGTCTCCCTTTACAGACCCTCATCACTTTAGATGACAACAATGTATTGACCCAGGTCCAGCAATGGGATGGCAAAGAAACCACAATAACAAGGAAGATAGAAGATGGGAAACTGATAGTTGTAAGTGCAATTTTCTCTGACTTTTATGTTAAATTTGTACACTATAAATGAAATGTAACTTACTTCAAATATCATAAATATCCACCTACCTTATTCTATTTCCAAACAATTTGTTTATAAAAAGAGAATGAATTTATCTTTTTATTTTCCAGGAATGTGTCTTGAATGGTGTCAAATGTACTCGTGTTTATCAAAAAGTATGAAGAGCTTGATGTCTATGTTGGAAAGTGGCAGATTATTCTCGATAGAGGACTAGTCCATATTTTTTCTTTTTACTTTTATTTCTAAACTAGATTTTTTTTAAAAAAACATGTACAAGAAGCAGTGTTATATGCAATTTAAAATCCTTGATGACAATGATTAAATTTTAAAATTTTAAAAGAGATATCGTAACTGTGTTATTTGTGAAATATTCCCCTTACCCTTTTAAGAACGTTTAGGAAATTGAAATTAGATAAATCAAATAGCAGGAAAAATGTTAAGATATGTTCAAAAAAGAATACTGAGCACAGATATAATGTGGTATGCATTTTTTCCTGAAAGCAGACCTCATTAATATTAACACACTGCAACTAAGTAGTTACATAGCTTGTTTCTATTTGTAATATGATGCTGTAATTTGCCATTGTGTGTTATTCAACAAATCGTAATTAAATGAGGCTATGATTTAGAATAATGTGTGCATCTACTTATTTAAAAATGCAACACCAAAATTCCTTCTATTTATGCAATTGAACTGAAAAAAAGGGTTTGAACTGCTAGAAACTGGAAATTCAATCCGTCATAATTGGAACACCAGTTAAACACATAAAAGAAGTCAGAAAATCAGAAAAAATGGACAAGTGGCTATGATTGGCATATTGCAGTGTAGTCTTTCTCCAACCTACAACTAGTTTCAGGATTGCAGATCTACCATATGGGAATTGCAGCACATCAGAGGAGTACTACAGCACAATTTGCTTTGATCTCAATTTACTTTGATCTACTAAACACTTGTGTGATGCCTTTCTTTGAACACAGAACCTATTTAAAAATCAACTACATTTCAAGAGGAAACACATCAAGACTGGTATTCCATAGAGAATGGAAGGTTTGCAGAGTTCGGGAAAGGTAGTCAATTTCTAATGAGGGTAATTCTTGCCTTAAACAACTAGACAAGGCCATTGAAATCTCTGGAACAAATAGATGAAAGTCTGCTGAGTGAAAGTCAGTAATTGTAGGCTTTCATTCAGTTCTTTTTCACACAATTGTTCCAAGCAGCTGTGGGAAGAAAGCAGCATTTATTTTTGTTATCCAGCTTTGTTCATGATTCTGATGCAAAAACTTGTAGGATATTTTCTTGTTCCCAAACGTGCTACAGCTTTAAGTGCTAGAACCTCAGGCGGTTCCCATGAAGAAGTGACTCCAGTAAAGCCGCAAATCTTACTTTGATAGTTTAGCCATGCTCATGAAATCTTATAATTTCTAAAGCTTCTCAGAACAGATGGCTGAAGCAGATTGCTTAGGTTAAATATACACCAGTGGATTCCAACTGCTTTGATTTATTTATTAAAGTCCTATCTTTGGAATAAAAAAAAATTCTTGAAACCTAGAGGGCTTTAAGTACTCTCCCCAGATATTTTCTCGGTGATTCTTTATCTAAATTTTTCCAGGGCAATACACATTTTAAATAATTATTTTAGAACTGAGCACCAGTGGTCATATTATCTTCCCTTGTTTTGAAATTAATGGAGAATGTGTATAATTCAATGCCTCATTTTCTTTACTCAGAGCAATTTGCAGCACTTGATCTACTTATATGGTTTATAATGGTTTAGATAAGAAAGGCTTAATCTGAAATCTTATTCTATTCATCTTCTAGTAAAGTAGATTCACCTGAAGTCAATAGGGCTTACTTCTAAATAATTTACCGCCGTCCAATCCAAAGCTCATGCAGCACACAACATTTGTTAGATCATATTTAATAAAGGTATCCAGATCCTTCAGATTTGTGTCCCAAGTGATGCTTAGGAACATGTAATCTGAATATAGCATCTAACTGCAACTCTAAAATAGCTGCATCTTTCCCCAAAATCACATATATGTCTATGCATATGGTAAACATTTTGGGATGTGAATCCAAAATATTAGATATTATTCATTTTGAACAAAAGGCCGTCATATCATTCAGATTGAAATGCCATCTCTTAGCTAATGTAAAAACAATTAAAAACTATTATTTAGGTGGCAGTTAGCATATAGAAGAAATTCTCCTTATTTCTTAAAATTCTTTATCAATTTGAAGTGATTTGGGATTTGATATATTCTGTGATGCTCAGAAGTCAGAATAACCCTCCCCCTGCTTCTCCCGAAATGTCAGTTCTATTTTTCATTTGTCAAAGAAACAGATTATTTTTCATTTTAGACAGTTCTGAGTACTGCATATTGAATCAACATAAATAGCAATAGCATATAGAACAGTCTGTAATTCAAACAATTATAGTTAAAATAGGTCAAAGCAAGTTCATTACAGGTAGAAGGTTGGCATTTTTCACCAACTAATGACTATGAATTGATGATACTGGCTATTTGGCACTAACCCCCTTCTTCTTAAGTAATCCTTGAAGTATTTTTTTATTCCTTGTTAGAAGAATTCACAATTACCAATTAATGTACTGATCACTACAGTAAAAACAACATTGCTAATTATGCAAACAATGTTTGGTCCTAATAAAATGGATTAATCCATTGCCCTGTGAATTTTGTTCTAACGCTCTTTATTTTAATCAAGCCTTTGTATGCCTTGGATGTGATTAAATCAGGATATTGAAGGGTGTGTCTGTTTAGTTCCTGCATCTTTGAGAATAGCTCCCAAAAGTGAATTGTATTTTGAATTACAAATTTCGGCTGGCCTACCACATCATATGCAATATTTAGAATACATCCAAACATAAGGTAGTGCTCATATAAACTTAGCCAAGTCTCATCTGTTTGCTTGTTTACTTTAAAAAAAAATTATTTGGGAGCAACTATTCTTTGGGCCTTTTACCACTTGCAGATAACCATAATAAGAATTTGATCTAACAAACACATTTTTGCCTCCTCCCAGTGTCCCCATGCCATTGCCTTCATCTTGTCCCCAATCCAGCCTTGAGACAACTTACCATTTTCTTTACTTGTTCTGGTATTAAAGTAGCATTCTCCCTCTCCCCAAAGGATTGCAAAAACTTCAGTTGTTTTATTATGGGTACCATTTTATGTGCTTCACTTGAGATTTTGTCAGTTGTGTACCTGTTGTCACTTACATCTCTGCACATATCCTGCTTGTGGGATGTGTGGGAGAGTCCAGTTCTTCAAACAGATCTCATCTCAGAGATCTGGATCAATTAGGACAGCAGATGATCAGAAGTGTTTGACAAAGAGTTTCATGGGGAAACAGAGGATCTCTCTCTTCCCACTCACCCCTAGCTTCCTCCCTCTTGGATTATTTGTAGTGCAAGTATCTGCCCATTACTGCACATGCCAGCTGTTGTGTGGGCTGCTTTTGAAGATGGTTTTGCTGCTCTTTTAGAAAAAAGACCACAACTCTCTTGCAAGAGCAGTAAACCATTGTTCAAAAGTAACTCAAAGGAGGAGTAACAAGTGGTGCAGTTCCATACCATGAACTTTTGAGTTGTTATTTGTTCTACCAGCTATTCAAGGTGACCCAGGTATCTGACAGGCTTGGAGCCCTGTCAGGTAGAGTCTCTTCTGCCCCTGTTGAGGTCCAGGCTGGAGAGGTAGCAGACGGGGCAGGGGAACCCTGATTGTTGTCTTGCCATCTTTGAAAACCATCACAAAACACAGTAGAGATGTTATTGTAGACATTTATAAAAGGGAACGGGCAATCTGGAAATGACAACATAGAACAATAGAGATGGAAGGGACCTTGGTGGTCTTCTAGTAATCCAACTGGTGCTCAAACAGAAGGCCATATAACATTCTGAACGAATGGCTGTCCAGTCTCTTCTTAAAAACCTCTAGTGGTGGAGCAATTACAACTTCTGGAGGCAAGGAATTCCACTGATTAATTGGACTCACTGTCAGACCATTTTCCTTAGTTTTAGGTTAGATCTCGCTTTAATAATCTTCCTTGTATTACTTTTAGTCCTGCCCACAGGTACTTTGGATAATATGTCAACTTCTTGTTTACTGTATCAGCCCCTCAAATACTAGAAAATTGCTTACCATATGACCCACTAGTCCTTCTCTTCATTAGACTAGACATACCTAGTTTCCTTAATCATTCATCATATGATTTAGCCTTCAGATCCCTATCATTGTTGCTCTTCTCTGTACTCCTTCTAGAGTATCAGTATATTTTTTGTATTATGTGGATCAGAAATGGATGTGGTGTTCCAAGTGTGGTCACAGAAAGTGAACACTTTCTGTAGCTAACTGATGGGAATTGGAAAAGCAACAGAATTAGAATAAATTCATGTCTGTTTATTTCTTTTCTTGGTTCATAGGGTATTTTAACTGATATGTGTTTAGCTGAACCCTCAGTCTTGTTTCAGCACATTGATCTGTCCCCTGCTTCTATGAATGAAATACTATTTCTTCCAGAACTTCATTTTGTGAAAATTGTGAGAATAATCTTTCATGACTTGAAAACTTGAAAAAAGAATTATGAAGTTTATTTAGAAAAATACAGTGCCAGAGTCTAAACAATATTTACTCTTGTTAAATGCTCTTAAACAGTACACTCAGATCATAGAAAGAAGGAATTGGAAGATCTTCCAGATTGTAGCAGTTCATATTTATATAGAGACTCAATATATCTAGCAGATTCCACATATAAAAGCTAAATGTACTGGTATGATAGTAGACTAATGCGGCAGAGTAAATGTTTATTGTCAGCTAATGGATTGATCTGCTAATTTTACACACAGGACATATTTTAGAATATAATGTGGTTAAAGTACCAAAAACGTAAAATGTAGACAACTACAGTGCTTTCTCTAAGAGTTATTTGTACTGATAAACATTGCAACTCTTGCATTTTTTAAAAACAGTTTCTTTAGGGTAGCCCTCCCCTATCACATTCTAGGTAGATTGGTAGACTACAATGCCTATTAATACAAACTATGTTACTTTTTTACATCAAATATCTTTATTCCAAACAGATATGTAGCCTACAGACAATTATACTCTGTTCCTTCTGCTTCATTATAGGAGATCTTTTGAGGAACAAAGACTGATAGGATGAGGGAAATAGCTTTGTAATCAACAGACCAAATAATAAATAATGGCATAACAATGAAACTGGAGTCTCAATTGGAGGAAGAAGAAGAAAAAAGAGATTTTATGAAACATAACAAAGCAGAGTTAAACATGTACATGTCCTGATAAATTAATCTTCTGCTGCCTTTGTATCCTAGCTTGTAACAAATCAGAATACTTATATTCTTGTGGAAGTTTCATTATCAAATTAGTTAACACCATCCATGCTAGTAAACAATGGGACACCAAAACCACTCCCACTAACTCTGAACAAGCCACTAGTATATAACACAAGAGCAAACCACACTCCATACTAGATCTAATGATGTTACCCAATTTGGCAATTAAATGTCTGCAAGAAAACAACCAAGTTCAGAGCACCAAAGACCCTACGGTTTAATCCTAAAATACAAACATTTTCTTCAAAGTAGTTAAAAATAAATCTTTTTTCATTAAAAGATTTGACAAATTGATTAAGACAATTAATTCAGATCTCTTTGCAAAAGACAAAAAAGAGATTATATTGAACATAATGTCTTTTTCAAATTGTTAACCAAATTCTGGAGACAGCTGTCAATAAAGATTCAATCATCCACAGCCTGATTGTCCCAAAAGGTGCTGGACTATTTTTTTTATTTTATCCTTTGAAAAAGTTTCACTTCTCATCCAAGCAGCATCTTCACTTCTGGAGATAGATAAAAAAGGTCTCTATCCTTTTAAAAATTGTGAATTAGGGAAGGTTGATTTTTTTGTTTTAGGATCTTCAGAAAGGACAAAAATTCTCATCCCACAGCTCCAGTCTGAATGCAAAACTTCCACCAATACTGTTGTCTTTAAAATGATGTATTAAGTATATTGTAGCACTTCTTTAAGTGTGTTGCAATACATGGTTATATAATACAAGTTCTGCAGCAAATTTAAATCCTATTTCACCTTGTAAACAAAGATAACTGGGTTAACGGTGCTAAGTAATTATTTGCTTTACCTTATTAAACCAACCATGGTTTATTAAATTAGTCACAGTTGGCTTGATTTACACATTGCATTGACCCATTTACCATTTTCAAACTAGAATGAACTGGTTCACACAACTCACTATACGGCATTCTTAAGAGGAAAAGGGAGAAATAGTTGCCAAGTAGGGCAATATCCTTTTTCTTTTTCCTTTATCCTACCATAGGCATTGTAGTATATGCAAGTGAGACAGAAACAGCAAAGCTGAAGAGAAAAATTCAGCCTTATCCATAAGAGAAGTGCTATCATTCCTTAAAATAAACTTTATTAATTTTACAATTAAAATAGACAAACAATACGTACATAAATGTGAGAAAGAAAAAGGAAACAAAGAAAAATAGAAAGAAAAATCAGAAAACAATTAAAAACAGTTTCATCCTCGACAGTTTGTGTGACCTTATTTTCAACCTTATTTTATGCCCTCTGTACAATTAATCCTTGTGCAATATATAAATAGTCGGGGTGGGATTCAACAATTTTAACAACCGGTTCAGTGGGTGTGGCCTAGGTGATGGGCCTGGCTTGGTGATCATGTGACTGGGTGGACATTGCTCGGTGGTCACATTACTGGTTGTGTGTGGCCAACTCAATATCATTCACATCGAGGCACGCATCTCCTCGCCTGGCCTCTCATGACTGGGGGGATGCTGCAACAGTCGTAAGTGTGAAAAATGGTCACAAGTCACCTTTTTCAGTGCCATTGTAACTTTAAATGGTCAGTCCACACAAGCACAGTACCAACAAAGGAGGGGAAAAAAACTCCAGAGAAGTTCCTGAGACAGGAAGTCTAGTCCTGCCAAGAATGTAATAAGGGTTA